>JAVQJD010097032.1:0-121996 GCA_036023655.1 Nannoperca australis | reverse complement strand
ACGTTGGGTCTTTGTGTGTGTGGAAGTTGGTCTCGACCGGCTCCATGTGATTGAGTGCCCTGAGATAACTTTGTTATGATATGGCGCTATATAAATAAAATTGAATTGAATTGAATTGTTACACCTATTTACAGATCAAGCTGACACGGAGCAACATTAGCATTCATTTGGCGCCATGTTTCCGGCCACTTGACAAATGTAAAAGTAAAATATTTACTCTAATCTGTTTTGTCTCCGCTAACTCCAGAGGGAAGTATCTGGTTCTTTATCTGCTAAAAGCTCCACTTTGTTTACCAGATAGCAGCTAACTCTGTCTGTTGTTTGTTGTTGGGCATATAGAGTACAGTCAGTTTATTGGTGCTCTTTCACTGATAAACTAAACCTATTGATTAGAGCAGCTTTAAGTTTATGTTGTCATTATAATGAAAATAATAATGAATAATTATATATAATTCAAAAAGTGCACCTAGTTTGTACCAACATGAATGCGTAACAGTTTGCAAAACTAAAGTATATTAAAGAGAGAGTGTTTTTGAAAAAGGGTGGTCAAACCATTTCCCAGCAGTTCAGACTTTGGTTAATACAAGAATAGAAAAACAACCTTTGTAAAAGGTTTGGGTTCATTCCGTGCTGCATGTAATGAATTTGATTATAAATAGCTCTTTAAAACGGTTATTCAAAGCCCACTCGAAAAGAGTAAACATCCACTATGACATGGCAGCTGTTTTCACTCGTATCTCTCACTACACTTCACTGGACTCTTCAAAGCACTTCTCAAATGAAGAATGATACAGAGATGCCTGTGGCAAGAAGAGAGCATCTTTGACTGCATACAAACTAGCCTGTACCAGTGCACTGTATTTGATGATTGGTGCCTGCCTCGGTTCAGAATAAGCTTCCTTAAACACATGGCAAGGAGCCTCACCCTAATCTACTCTTCACAATGAAGTGTTCATGGCAAGTCAACAGTCTGATGTTTTATGCATTTAGAATAGAGGGAGTGAGTCAAACACTTATAAGTTGTCACTGCTGTTGTGTAGAATTTAATCTGTTTTCCACTGACTCACTTACAACATGGAAATGAATAAACAGCTACTGGCATGAAGTGCCTGTTCAAGCACACACACATTCATGGCCAGACCAAGAACCCCCCCCCCGTAAACACACAGGGCCATTTGTACAACAGTAGCATTGTATGGTCGCATGGCAGTTGCAATTTAATTATCAGTTATAAAATTATTTATAATATTTTTGCCATACAAATCTTTTTTTCAGTTTGAAAACATGCAATGTGTAAATGTGTAAATCAACAATACACAACAAAATGATTTAACCTAATACAATTAAAAACTGGAATGATGAATGTTTCTCAAGTATATCCATCTGCGTGGTTGAAAACTGTAAAACACGCAAGCCAGCACTATTACTAGATGCTCTCTAGTCTGGTCAAACTGATCACGGTTAACCAAAAAAATCTATTCAACACACAGCCACGTAGATGAAAGAACATGTTTTACACTAGGTTTTTATTTTAATGCGTCAGCACGAAACATAATTCCAGTAGTACCCTGCTTTGTTAGCTGTTGCATTTCCTACAATGATTCTTTAAAGCAGCTATAATCAATACTTGTATATAAAATATGAATCACATGACTACTTGTATGTAAAATGGGTTGCTCATAGCGATGAACTCCCAGCTACCTATTAGCCAACTCTGCAGTTCCCCTCAGCTCTGTGGCACTTTATAATGTCTTTCTCAACTCTTTGTTTGGGTTTCCCAGCCTGCAACTTTACTGTTTTCCTTATCTATCACTGCTCTCATCTGCTTTATTTCCAGAAGCAGCAGCAGGCAGCTAAAAATCCACTGTAAGCTATCTGTCCGGTAACAAGCTGACAGACAACGTTAGCTGCTAGCTTGGTGAAATAAATGCAAGTGTTGCTCCATATTTGCCACTGTAACAGTTTGCTCTCAAGTTAAAAGGTGATTCATATATTTAAGGAATATGTCAGTGTTGTGCTTACACCTTGTTTCCACCGCCCCCAAGTGGCCAGAAAATCAGCAGACATATCCTTTAAAATCTACTGCTGGTTTTTGGACAACGATTCCCTATTTGCTGCAGACATCACACCGGAGCAGACAGCAACAATGCGTGGAGACTAACTGATTTCAGCTTTAAAGCATGCATGTTATAAAGAGTTAACAGGAACATAGAAACAGTAGCAAAATATCATATTTCTCAAAAAGATGTGTAAATTATGTCAAACAACTGAGGAACAGATAAACCCAGAGAAACTTTGGTGGTTTTGGGACTCCTGGTGGCTACAGGTATGCATATGCCTGTGTATGTGTGCATGCATACCCGTAGACAACCTCAAGCACTATCACACTGACACATATACATCTGCACATACGCATACCTGTTTACCCAACAGACCTAAAGTACAGTGAAATGTAATTGTATGAGGTAATACCCCTGATGTATACAGAGAAGCTTATGAAAACCATACTGGTGACCTCAATCACTGGAGCTGATCAAAAACACTTGTCAGCCAAACGTTTCCAATTCCAAGCACATCTGTTTACATATCGTATGATATCTGGATTATATTGCAGACAAATCCCCATGGAAAAACTGTGGTAAACTGTTCTCATAAGCAGCTGTTTACTGTTGCATTAGTATTATCTAATCCTTTTACTGCTTAGTTTCCATTGTGAGAAATTAGAAAACTGTTATTAGGCTCCAGTGGCATCTAGATTTAATTTCCTCCCTTTGCCCAACTCTTTGACAATAGCCTCCTTATGGTTCAAACATACAAGCCTTTACAAGCTTCCTGGTATTTGGACCAACTCCTGATGGAGAAGTAATATCATCCTTTTCCATGTCCACATCATTTCTTACACAGCAGGGATTTGTTTCATTTATGTAACAATGAAAGCAGCTGGCAGAGTGCCCACATGTTGCTAAATGGAACACCGACGCCAAGAAGCAAGGTGCTTTTTTAACAGAGATGGAGAGACACCAGAGAGTGCTTATGGGGAAGAACGAAGGAATTGGATGGCAGAATAGAAAGCAATCAATGCCGCTTTGTGCTGTGCACAACTTTTACCCAATAGCTCTTCCACTCTAGGAGCATTTGTGAAGAAAATACATGAATCAAGTTTAACTATAGTAAGGCAGAGTTACAGAATGCACCAGCAGTCAGTGCTTCAGTGAAAGACAATCGATCAACCACAGACATAAGTGCTTTGCTCAACGCCAAACCTTGCAGCTGTATGGAACTGTACACGACTTGGCCTCTATACAAAATAAACACCACACCCACACATGTAAATGCCGTCTCTCATTTAAACGTCCAGGTGCTTTAGGGCCATGGTGATCGTTATCCTCTGCAGATGGGCAAAAAGTGATCGCATGTGTGGGAAATCTCTGGCCTCTACAGAAATGCACCTGTTGTTGGACCAAATCAAAGTTACACTCCTTATCTGGTGTCGAGAAAGGGGAAGAATATCTTTAAGCTGCACTGGGCATTGTTTTAATGGAAAAACACACCTGTCTCATTCCACTCTCGTGTTGCTGTACAATCACACTATTTGCCCAAATTGTACCAGGACTGATACCTACTCAATGTGCAATATTGTATGCACATGTCACTTTTATTTACGTAGTGTTCATTGTTATTTATCTAGTGTATAGTTATTATAGTACATCTGTTTATTTTTCTTATTTTATGTTTCTTATTTTTCTTGTCCAACACATTTCCTTGTATTGTTGACCCTGTGTTAATCTACATATGACTAATAAAATCTGAAACTGAAACTAAAATCATTTCAGGCTTCACTGTCAACTGTACACTGACTGCAAATGTACAGCAAGTGATCAAAACATAAGAGCACTAAGCAGAAACGTACTTTTTTTGTTTTTGCCTCTCTCATCCCTCTTTTTTTAGTGTCGCTCAACATAAATCAACCCAAGGCAGGCTGTTTAAGTAAACATGTACTTTTAGTGGCATCATGGTATATTTCTGTCCACACAATGTAAACAATGGTAACTGGCATTCGAGACTGCCAGTGTGCTAAGTTGTAGGAAAGGACTCTGAACGTTTGAAATGTCAAAAAGGTTTATAAAAAAAAAGATGTAGTGCTGAATAAATAACATTTTCAGTGAGTAAAATCCTTCCAAGACATTTAAGGCTAGTCTTTTAGCTGATGGTCCAAATTACCCACCACGTCTACAGCACATTTAGAAAGACCAATCTTCAAGGTTTCACTTTGCTTCAAAAGGTTATTTCTTTGGTAATAAGTTGCTGAATTTAAGTATGAATATATTTTTGTGGGAGCTTTTTTGCTTATCAAAAACCACATATAGCAGCTTTGATGCATCTCGTTCCTGCTCAGTTCAGATCACAACTGTGTTATTTTTCCCAACTTTATGTTTATCCCAGAGCACTGCGGGGCAATATATTTTCTTCCACCAAGTAAATAAAGGAGAGGTTATGTAATCAATCTTTTGGGGGTTTGAAATCATAATATTGAACACAACTGTCAGCCATGCCATTAGCATGATTCATTTCTGCCATTTTACATTTAACATTTTCCTACAAGAACAACATTGATTCCCTGTGTGTGTGTGTGTGTGTGTGTGTGCGTGCATGCATGCGTGTGTGTGAGAGAGAGAGAGCATTTGTATGCTTTTTGAGTGTGAGTGTGTTCTCGAGTGTGCTGCATGTGCATGTGTCTGACACAATTTCCTTTCTATTTTATTTCATAATTTGAATCAGAGAAAATGTATTAATTTTGCAGGGGTGAGAGTAGCCTATGTAGAGCCAGTAAATAAATCTCTCCTATTATTACATACAATGCCCTGTCAGGTCCATACATCATCTCAGCACATCATAATTAATTTCCCACTAAACTATTCTGTTCAATTAACCATGAGGGACCCGATGGAGAGAGGGAGAGAGAAGGGGTGGCGAGGGTTGCACAGTGTTCAAACCTTCATTTTAAAATAAAACACAGATATAGTGATCATACAATTATTTAGCATATGGTTTGTTTTGCCTACTTTTACATATTTTTCCTTGTTTGTGGTCTCGTTTATGCATACAGACCAGCTGTACTTGTTTTAATATCTTACTGACCGTTCTGTTTGTGCATATTTCCATATTTTCCAGAAGTAGTTGTATTGTATATGGACGGGAGACGTGTTCAAATTCGACTTGCCCTTCAGTGCTGTTCTAATGGGAAATGCGCTTATGCAAGGCGATCTCACCCTGGAGGCTTCACATTTTCCACCAAGACTCCGTCAGGTCAACAGTCTCATAAAAAAGTATGAAGACGGTAATAGTGAAGTGAGTTTGTTGCAAACACATTTCCCATGTTGCTTCAGGAGCTTCTGAAGCCAAACATACTTAAATGCAATTCTTTAAAATCTCAGAAACACTTTTCAGTTCGCGTGGCGTCAAATGTCCTCCTGCAGTGAAACAGTAAGATGGTGAAATGTTCGGCATGGCTGGGGAACATGCATTTGTTTGTCAGTTGATTTGGTCCTGGCTGTCTGTCTGTGAGAAGATGATACCTTAAATGCAACAAAAAGATAAACACAGTGAGTCAAACAAACAGCATTTCCTGCCCCGTCAGAAACATATTCTTTGGCTGTCAGGAGGCATGCTAAATGTACTGTTACCCCTCCCAAAATGATGCAATTCTGATGCAGGGATGTGGGTCAACTTGCTCCTCCTGACTCACCAGCCTGAATGTGAAGTACAGAGTCTTAGTTTAGATAGGGATTTATTTAGGAACAGAGAGATCGTATGAACACTGCAAAAAAAAAGGGAAGAGCAAATGTGGGAGAAAGTATTATAGTTATGGCATAGTAAGGATGTGTTTTATCATCTCAGGCTACAACAGACCTGGGTCAGTGACAGGTGCAGTAGCAGAGAGCATTTCATCACCGAAACATGCAGTTCACATGGGTGTCAAACCTGCCAGACACTCAGTTTACCTCAGAAGAGGTGTTTTTTCCTCCCCAAACAGTGATTGTTCAATGATAGCTTAGCAACCGTAACTAGGTACGACAGGTCTGTCAAGCTTTGGATTTCTCCGCATGCTAAAGTGGTGTGCAGGGGGCTGTAATAGGAGCGACCCTCTGCATTTAAAGAGTTCCAAGGGCGGTGTATGTTTTTAAGCCTTTCTGAAATCAAAAACACACAATCTAAAGAGCAATGCTGCAACGTTAGCATGTCCCGATACAATTGAGCAAAGAGCAGTGTTTGTCCACCTTGCAGCTCTGTCCTGCTCTCTATTGAATTTGGAGAAGTTTACACTCCAGCAACCCTTGAGATCGCATTACGTACACCAATTAGTCCTTATAATAAATGCCGTACCTCTGCATTGCAATACAAGAATATTGGCGCTTCTTTCCATGCCTTCTACCTGAGGTAGTGGTAGAAACAGTAAAAGTAGAAGGAACATGTCTCCTACATGCATCCTCAATCCTGACCTTTTGCCCAAAACGTGCAGCTTTAGCCTCCGTTTTTTTTTACCAGTTGTGCTCTCGATTCGAATGGAAATGTTTTGAGTGGTGAATCTGCCACCATTATAATTGTAAACTGCATATGTGCTGGATGAGAATGGAACGCTTGACAGACGTAGGTATAGTAAGTGAGGGAATAAGGGACCATCTAATTATAATTATAAACACAAAGAATTGGCAATGACCTACCTCCTTCTATAATATAACTGTTGGCTGTATATATGTATAGCTGTATGGCTTGTGTTGTGTCATCGATAAAATTTAAAAAATAATTTACAAGATAACTTTAGTTAGTCAACTTCACTGACACCACACTAACTTAGTTTGTGTGGTAAGAGCATCAGCTATATTCCTGAAACATAAACTTCTAAAATTCAATATGCGATTTAGATAACAGCTTTAGTTCGTCAATCTCACTGACACCAAGTTAACTTAGTTTGTGTGGTAAGAGCGTCAGACATATTCTTGAAACATAAACTTTACGTTCTAAGATTCAATATGCAATTTGGCTCCCTTAACAACTTTCATGTCATGTTCCAGTCACTCTCTCCTGTGCTGTTATTTTAGCATCCAATAACAAACACTTTCCACGAGCAGATCTACCCACGTCATAGCTGAAAGTTTAATGATATGGTTTGTAATAAAGAATGCACTGCGGTATATATTTCCACTGTCGCCCTACCTTTTCACTTAGCACGATAAATACTTGTTTCATGTAGAAACCATTTCTGGCAAAGGATGAAAGTCCCAAAGGAAATTTCATATCTGATGTACCATTTGTCACTGCTGCATGTAAGTCAGAATTTATGGTACCTATTACCAGATCAGTAAATCCAATGTTCTCTGGCCGAAAGCTCTTTTGTTGCTTGATTTAGTCTATCTGAAAAATACATCTCACATTAAAGTATGAATATGCCACTAGATGCAATTTATATCACAAAATAATCAAAATAAAATTACAGTGCAACCATGGGAGATAGTCAAATTTGAATGTTGGTTTATATAATAACTCTTGCATATAATACCATTCCACTGCCTAGATTAAGTTTGTGAAACACATTTACTGCTGGGAATAGAAACACCATGACTGCTGGGTCAGAGCACTCATAATAAAATGTTTATGCGGAGATACAGGTCATCTGCAGACATCGATTTTTGACATATATGTGTAGCAGCTCAGTGCAAAGTGCTGTAATACTAAAGCTCCTTTCCTGCTGCCGTTAGTATATTTTATGAGTTGTATGCATGTACACTCCCCCATTGCAGCAACAAATCTAGAATCTCAGACATTCCTATGAGTACAAGTCCAGCCCAAAGGATCATCTATTTTCATATTCTATTATTCGTCTTCTCTCATGAATGGAAAGACAAATTGTATTAATACATAAACTAGTACCTTGTCATTCAAATACGAACTTATCAGCTAATCTGCTTTGACAAAGTATAGTTCAGGCCTTCACTCACATTGCCTGCAAAATCAACACAGCATCACTTTCGAAACTTTGCCCTTTAGCTAAGTATTGTACACAAACTTCAGTTTTTAAGCAAGCCACACACAGGGGCTTTAGATAACTGAAGAGAGAAATTCAAGGCAACTTTGTGTGTGTGTGTGTGTGTGTGTGTGTGTGTGTGTGTGTGTGTGTGTGTGTAAAATATTCACCGCAAGCAGCATGGAAATGAAATAATAATAATTATTAATTAAATGGAATCACTTATATGATTTGACTGGACTCTAAAGGGCGAAGGGGTTTAGTGTATATGTGAAGGATGGTGTCCATCCGTGTCATCACAGATCTTGATTCCTCCATTCAAATGGTTTCCTCTATTTAAATTCAATATAGGTTCCAGCGGCCCTCATTTTTCACGTTAGTTCTAAAAACCTCCATCACATGTGACATGAATGACGCGCAATACTCCATCTGATGGCTCACATACAAAGCCATGGGTGCAGATTCTCTCTCACTTAAAGATACAGCACAAAGCCATTGTCTCCGTGCATCAGCAGTGAGCAGGAGGAGAAAAATACCTGATTATTATGTGCACAAGATGATGGATCACGCGTATATTCCCCTTATCTTGCCAACAGCAGTATGTACAGCGCATATCACTTACCAATGACAGAGATGCAATGCCTTATAGAAGTCAAATGGCTATTTAACTTTGATCATACTACATTTATGATTTACATTTGAATCGCTCTTTGATTGCATCACATGACTTTTTGACAAAAAAAAAAAAAAAAAAAAAACAAGGTCGGAATATATTTCAGCTGAACTTGAAAGTTCTCCCTCTCTTAGCCTGCCATGCACTTCAATTTACTGTCTCATTATTCAAAGTGAAAATGAAAATTGGAGCCTGAAGCATTTGTATTTGAACAAAGAGAGGGAAGCAGATTATGAATGTTCAAAATGTAATTTCTATTACACTTCCATTATTCTTCTATTAATCACAGATTCATTTTCTCTGTGCTCTTCAACTAAAACACGCTCATACAGTATTCATGGACATACAGGGGCGAAAAAGAAATTGGCAAGGCTATTTGAAATGTTTAATTTATGGAGGATACATCCTTCTGCTGAAAAGAAATGTGTTACAGAAACTAAAATATATGTTTTAATTATAACTTGTGAAATGACTTGCTATTTGACAAACACTGTTCGTAATCATAGCAGCAGCAAAAAGCCTTTGTATAAGAATAATCCTTTTTCTCTTACTTTTAAATCACCGTATTTGTGAATAGGAACCTGCATCTCTTTTTGTTCTCCCTGCCTTCTATAGAAAGGCTAATATTCACAGAGAGAGATGAGATTTAATGCATAGTGATTACTCTAGAGACCCACTATTCAACTCTGGGAGAAAGCGTCAATTAAAGACTTTTAAGCCTCCATAAAATGCACCTTAAACAGCTGATCAACACTATGCAGGCCTACCTCCTGGATTTGAGCTGAGTTTTGTTTAAATGGAGCAAATCCATCTCTGGGGAGAAACCTTGTAATCCCCTTTTAAATCTCCAAGCAGTTGAATAAGTATGCTATTCATACACAATGATTTTTTTTTCTGCTCACACACACACACATGCACCCCAGAACAGTGGCACTGGAAATACAAATCATACACAATCACTGTAGTGTTTAAGAAATATTAAAGTCATACCACTGAAACACATCCCAAATACAAAGAGTGCATGTTAAATGGAATGCCATCAACAGAACACAAACACCCTCTTGGGATGTATCTGTTTAGATTCACTTGGCTTGTATTGAGGCATGAATGCATGGACATATTTTCATTTGTGTGCAATGAGGCTTCGACATTGACCTCGCTTTTAAAACACACCACAGTGGCTATACAATGAACAATAACGTTTGGCTGGGGTTCGACGCTAAACCCACCGGTTTATTGATACTGGCACAAACAGGTCTGCACAAACTGTCCGCGTTATTGGCCGGCCATTAGTTTGATTAAGAGTGTTGTAACCCCTCAGGGATAAACCTTGGCCCGCCACAAAAGCAGAGTTCTTCTGCATATTGTGAACTCTGCCGCGGTCCAACAAGTGAAGAACACAAAACCGCATTCACAGAGCCTCCGAGCGTTGCACAACAATAACACAGCAGGACTATTTTGCGGTGCTCATTTTGATCCAGACCAAATTAAGTGAAGTGGGGGGGGGGGAGGCTTTTGGTATCCAGTAGGAGAACGAGATGTTTAAGACATTGATTCACCTTGGGTTCAGAACCGCAGTATCTAATTATAGCCATGGGAATCTAGTCAAGGCCATGGTATTTCAGGGCTGGAGAGAGACAACATTCTGCTTTAACTATGCTCGCTCTACATGAATCATATTCCCTATGTGGTTTGGCAGCCATTAAAACAGAAAGAATGCCCTTTCTCAGTCAGAAGCCATGGGCTAGTGTACCTCTATTGTACCAGAAAGGTTAACTCTTTTTTTTTTTGACAACGTCTGAGAGATCAACACAGGCTGTGCCAACATACAAAAAGCACATAAAATCAGATAGATTAGAACAGGAACAGCTCAAAGGCTATTTCGCAAGTAATTATAGCAAGCAGTTTTTTAGCCAGTAGGTTTCATGCGATGTGCATTTCAGGTGGAAATAATATGATATAAGTAATCACAGCATTAGACATAGATATGGCACCAAGCTCCTAACCCAGCAATACTTGGCACCCCATGAAAGTGTTGCTTATGCGTATATCAGCTCCATCAAAGAGGAGGGGAGGATGGGGGATGGTGTCTTTGTGGAGGTAGGGGGGGGGGCTGCCCTCTGAAGCACACAACCTCATTATTCAGTCTATAGAACAGCACATCCACTTCATTGTTCTTCAAATCAGCCCAAACTCACTGGGCTCATCCGAAGCCCTCAGAGTAGAACAGAGCTGCTTTATGTTTTTAAACAGAGCTGCAGATGAGATCTTCAGAATGATCAGTCAAGAGTGTGGTTATTGCCTTTTTTTAACGCTCTTCATTGTCAAGTACGATGATGTGGTTTCTCCTATGAACATCATTTGTCATTAGCAATTCAAAATGAGACAAGGATGACACAAACATGAGGGAGAGATGTCTTACTGATATGTTTTGAGCAGCGTGATTTCCCCGAGGCAGAGCTGAGAGGTTGCTTGGAGATGACGTGTGTAGAGTGAAGGATTTGTTGGGAGCAGTGTCCAGAAGGAACGTGGTGAATCATTCCCAGAAATTTTAACTGATTTCATCACACAGGGAATTGTTAGAGACGGTCTGTTGTGTTACAGCATGCCTGCTTGGCAAGCGGTCTGCCGTGAAGTGTGCAGGACAAATAATGGCAGCACAAAACGGCCTGCTTGTGTTGGTCCTCCCACCGGTGTTTCATGTAAATATGCTCTAACTATTCTTCTGCAGCCGCATCAATCATGGCGGATATGACAAGGCCCCTTTGTTCCACACAAAGAGTGTAAACACAGCTGGAGCATGCTGGAGGAACCTTTCCCTCCCCTATCTTGCCACTACACCTGTCGGACACACTGCATCAAAACCTCATTTAGAGCTCTGATTATCCTAATGACACCAATGTCTTTTCCCACTCTGGACTTTATCGGTTAAATCCACCCTCCCCCAATTAAAGACACGCAGTCAACACATGGTCAAGCATGAAAAGGACCCCCACCACATACACACACACACACAAGGGAATCCATCACTCTGCCATTCTTCATTCTGTTTATTTTGTCATTATTTATTTAACAAAGATTTCCCTCAAGTGTTTTTTAAAATTACTTTGCATCAAAGTACAATGATGTTAGAACTGCATATTTTATGTTGTTGAATTGAGCCACAAATTAGATATTGATATATAAGATCAGCATAAATTATGCAGATAATAATTACAAAACCTATAATTATAAGCTCAATTATGTGTACAATAAATGTGTTACTGTTTGAGCATTTTATACACAGTATTTGTGTTATTCTGCGCAATACTAAGAAAATATTTTGGCTGATGACAAAGAAGGAGAGTAGAACTTCTAGATCATAGCAACAGAGTTGAGCGGATGATGAGGTTTACTTGATTATTCTGTTCAAAACTGTATAACTGGAACTGCATCAACATCAACTTCTCAGGTGTGGGTCTGTGCTGCATTCAGCCTGTGTAATTGTTTTAAAATGATATCAAATAATACATTCATTCTAATAAACTACTGGGCCAGTTTAACAGTTTAGCAACAAGAGAATCAAATTAACAGTCCCATGATTTACTGTCATGGTCTAATCTACCATTAGCCTGCTATTAAAATGAATATCACAATACATTGTGATAAACTGAGGTACCACCAAAATTTTGAGCAATATTTGTTTCAAAGGATACAATCCCCAAATACACAATAACAAACAAAAAATCTCCAACTATTTAAGTAAATTAAATTATTTCACAAAGGTTTTTAATGTCAACAAAAACAAGAGTCTACAGCCTTGCTTTTGGTTCTGTGAGGCTGTACTGACCCAGCAGTGCTTTGAGCCAAATGCTAATGTCAGCATTTGAACATGCTCACAATGACAATGATAACCTGCTGATGTTTAGCAAGTAGTATGCACATTTGAGACTGATGGGAACGCCATTTATTTTGCAAACATTTCATCACAAACCAAAGTCTACGAGAATTAAAAGATTTGGCCTGATGATGAGAAATTAGGAAATAATCTAAAGTTATTAGAATGCATCCTTTGTAAAATGTCTATGCAAATTTCATAGCAATCCATCCGATATATTTCAGTCAGAACCAAAACGATGTCCCTACCAACTGACTGACGTTGCCACAACCAGAGCCATGTTAGCGGCAATAACGTCTAAAAATGCCTCGTCATCAAGCAAAAATAAAAATTTTGTTCTTTAGTACTTTTGAAGTAAAAGTCTTTCACTTGATGTCAACAACACATTACATTTCATTTTAGATGCCTCTGCAACCATCATTACCCATCACTTTAAGCAGTACCACATTTGTGTAATGTCACTTTACCCAGATGAAAAGAAGCGGATCAACAGCAACGCTCTCTACTCAAGCCAAAGCAGACTGTCAATGATGGCTGCAAATATGCTGTACTGTAACTTTTTTTGTTTTGTTTTTGTTCCTGAAACCAATCAGGCTCCAAATTTTGTTTAGCAAAACTGTATATTCAGCTAAATATCCAGCAAATGGAATGGAAAAACGATGGACAAGCAGAGTTCCCCCTAACAAGAGTTTAATAGCATTTAGTATTTCACTGCAATCACCCAATCAGCACTGCCAAAATAAAGGTACAGTGAAGTAAATCATTGCAGGCCTGAACTACATGACCCAGCTGACCTTGCAGGGATAACACATTGTTGCTGATATGGAGAGCATGAGAGTGGAGAGAATTCAATTTTGATTCAGCAGAGTAGTTTCAAGTGTTTTTGGTCTAATGGAAAGGGAGAGCTCTTGCATACAGAGGTCACCCTGGACTGGCTGCAATCATAATCTCCTGCACGGGATTTGTTCTGTGTTTTCAAACTACTGGTACATACAGACCCAGTGTTTTCTCTGCTATTTAACTGCCATACCGCTATCTTGATTTAAACCAAATGCTGTCAGCATTGTTGGCATTTTCTCAGCTCACATCTTTATTTAACACATTTGTTGTGTATACATAAAATTCTGACATCCCTGAACTGGTGGCAAAATGATAGTGTGTTAACCATGTAAGGACTTTTAAATAAACAAATTGTTTGAATCACATATAATTAAATTGAGAATAAAACCATTAATATTTAATCAGGTGTTCAACCAACTACTCATCCCAAAGAAGAAATCCACAATGTTTCACTGATCATACTGTAATAAAATAGGAAGGTATCTAAGTGTCTAAATGCTAACATTAGCATGCTAACATGTTACCTTTGCAGGTATAATGTTTAACATGTTCACCATCTTAGTTTAGCATGTTTACTGTGTTAGCAGTAAACACTAGAACAGGTGGGTCTTATGGAATGCCTTTAGTCTTTCAGGTAGTCATAAAGCAAAGTATTGGTAGACATTTTGACCTGATGATGGTGCTATATGAAAACTTAAAAGATCACAGAAGTGATCACAATTCATCCCGCAGAGAACAGAAATATATGTGCCACGTTTCATGGGAATCTATCCAACGTACAGTATGTTACTTTACACTCAAAACAACAAATGTCAACCTCATTGTGGCACAACATGAAAAGGTCAGGGGATCCCCAAAGTCGGTATGATTCATCCTCTGGGGAACATTCATTTTTTTCAAAGTTTCTTTCAATTTCATGGCAATCCATCTATTAGTTGCCGACCTATTTCAGTCTGGACCAAAGCGGTGGCTCGATTGCTCCCTCTAGCCTCACTGCTAACATTGCTAAATAGTTACTGTTACATTTATCATTATGGTTGTTAAGTGTGCTGATATGATATGATATAGTATTTGTAAATATACACATGGTAAAATGGGCTCCACTACCATTGTAGATCTATCATCCTTACAAAACACCATAAAGCTACATACATTTATTATGATAGCACATAATATATATGCATTTTATTAAAGGCTTCTATCTCAAAAGAAACCCCTCAAAGTATACTGTGAATGGAGAAAACCACAGCTGCCCAGTGTGAAAAGTGAAGACAGGATTGAAACTCATTGCAGGTTGTATCATAACTGGGCGATACCTGTCAATATTGAGCCACGGTCTCAACAACCCACTTGCCACTTCCACCCAGTGAGAAGAAAAGAAAAGTCACAGCTGTGCTGCTTCCAGGTTCTCATTCTCTTCCATTTTACCTCCAGGCCTCTGGACATTCCTCAACAAGACCTCATCAAACTCTGCAGCCCTGTTTACAAATTCTGTTAGGAGGCAGAAAGAAAAATGCAATTCTACAGAGGAATGGTACGCTTTTTTTCATATATTATTTGGGACATGGCAGGAACAAAACATACCTAGAAAGTCAGCTAGAGCAAAACTCCAAGCAATGTATACCTGACTTTACCTGTGCTTTCTGAATTATTTACCTTCAGCAGCCCCTTTGAAGGAGGCTGAGAGTGTACTGTATGTCCCCTCACATGACAGCTGTAAAGCAATACTCCTCTAGTTACATCAACTTGACCTGGGATGACTTTGTCAGAAGAGCAAAGTTTGTAGACAAAGGGTGGCTTTATTCAAGCTGAAATGTTTATGCTGTCTCAGATTTGGGTGAATATATGCCACAGTATCTGGCAGGAAGACAATTCCCCTTGTGGTTTGTTCTGAGGATTGTACAATTATAACTGTATTTTCTGGAGAAAGAACGAAGGGATTTCTTTTCGACATGTGTAAAAGAAACAACATTAGTACTATGAGTTGTCTCTCTAACAAAAATTACCTGTGTCTGCCAGAAGTATTTTACAAAATAACCAGAAGGTGTGTACCAGCTGTAGACGTTAGCTGTGAGCTAACAAAGAACGGATCCTCCAACCATGTATATGTGTATGTTTCAGCCATTGACTGATCTCAGAACTCACTAGAAACCTATGTTTGTTTTGTCATTTCCCTTCAGTCTCTTTGCTTTTTCCTCATAAAGCCCAGGTTAAGCTCAAGTTGAAACTATTTCAACTTACAGTCTTTGCCTGAATTCATGCTGCCTCAGGCAAATTCATGCCCACTTCACCCTTTCCATTTACTATGTATGGGTTTGTACCACCTCTAAAATTAACTTTGCACTCTGTCTGAACACACAGTCAGAGTCTACAGCCATGCTAGCAGCTCTGCGAGGCTGCGCAGCGGTGGTTTGAGCTAAACACTAACATCAGCATGCTGACATGCTCAAAAGGACAACGCTATCATGCTCATGTTAAGTTTACCATGTTTACAATCCTAGTTTAGCATGTTAGCATGCTCATATTTGTTAGTTAGCAATAAATAAACAAAAAGTACAGCTAAAGCTAATGGGAACAACAATATTTTTACAGGTATTTTGGTCATAAACCAGTCAAACAGAAATTTTGAACTGATGATAGCATTGTATAAAAAAGTAATTGCAATTCATACTCAGGGGAACTTAAATGTCTACCATATTTTATGGTATTTCATTCAAATGTTGTTGAGACATTTAACAAAAAAAAACAATTGGTGGTAGCACTTGAGGCGAAGTCAGGCAATCACCAAAGTCAGTAAGCGTTATCCTCTGGAGAGCAGAGGGTAATAAAATGACAATTGCATTTAGTGTATATGCTTAACCTCCATCTGATACAGTGTGATATCATACATGTGGATACCCTGCTTCATTTACCATGACTTAGACCAAGCCTGGAGTAAGTTACAGCACTTATGGGGGAAATGTTTTATCAAAGTACATCGCCCCACTGTGTAAACAGAATCTTAAAAGCTTTGAATCAGACATCCTGCATACATTCCTTTTTTTATTATTACCATCTCAGAGGCTCTGCACAGCCAAATAAACTGCAGAAACACCATTGGCATGTCTATCTGTCCGCACTGTAATGAAGTGCAACCTTGCAACCTCTATGTAAAATGCACTCTGTGTCCCTTTATTGCCTGGCGGGAGTTGAAAGCATCCTGGTCTTTTGCTTTAAGATAGTGTCTTGTTTTGTGATGGGGGGGCTGTGGAGCTCCTGCTAGCTATCCTTAACCCCAACTGACAGAGACGTGATGGGAAGGGTGGGGTTCAGCTGAGGAGAAGCCAGATCTGCAAGCAATTTTCATCAACCTGCACTGTTTAAACAGAACTTGTGTGTCCACTCAGACAAATAAACAATGTGAAAGCAACAGAGGGGAGCTGCTTTCTTTTGATGTATTCTATAGTAGCATATGGTGGAATTGTATTACATTCTTTGTCTGAATGAATGCAGGATATTCAGATACAAAACCAAGCAATAAACCAATCAGTTGAAGTATGCCACATATGGCTGTTTGAAATACAACATGAACTAAACGGAGAACTGTTAATGTTTTAGCAAGATTGATTCTTCTTCAAATCAGGCCCAATCATGAAATCCTCAAGCTCGGTTATTCCCTCCAATTCCAGAGGAATGAAGAAGCATTTTTTTAAGCAACGTAATGGAATTCAGCAACATAAGGCCTGGTTTGGGTACCAATATTATTCAAATGAGTACTACAGCCTGCTTGCGCTGATAACATATGGTGCTTCAGACAAGCGCTGCCATATGGACCCATATGGTCGTCATTCCAGACATAATGACAACACAACCAAATTTAGGGTCATTTCTGAGTCTATTTGCTTGTGAAGGCGAGACAGGCTCTAGATTTGGCTCCGTGTCACATAGTCTAGCCAATCTCTGATGCCTGGCAGCAAAAGCAAAGAAGATTGACTCAGGCTGATCAAAGTGACAGTAAACAATGACAAGTGTGAGCCACAGAGGGGAGCAGTGCTATACAGTAGGGACGCTTGGAATGCACACTGCTTTGAGTAAGGCAAATAAACAAAACAAACACTCATCAAAATACTCTGCATACACAATCAAGTACAAAATAGTGATAGGGACTGGTACCAAAATTCAATCAACTCCTGGACCCAAACATGACCAAATAAATACAGCCTTGATTGCCCATCATCTAGAAGTTGGAACCAATTGGACCCTGGCAGAGTCAAGTGCGCAATTTTCTCTTTCAAGCTATGTAATTGTGGGCCGCTCAAATCACCTTTCCACGAATGAGCTGTTCTCGGTGAGATGGAGAAAATAATACAATTTATAACCTGTCCAGTAATCACTGCTTTGCATATAGAGGAGGGATGGGCTGCATAAGCCTGTGGTTATGATGCTGGGACTTAATGACTGTAAACCAGTGCTGGACGGACGAAGAACCTCTGGGTTTTGACATGGTTGTCAAAAACTTTTTCAAGTGTCACATTTAAAAGAAATACGTGCGTTCATTGCAATGTGGGCACGTGGGGATGAGGATATACTAATTTACTTTTCTGTATTTTCTCTCCTTTCCTCTCTCGCTCCTCACTCCATGATGTTGGCAGCGCTTCAGGCTTGAAACTCAATTCCTCAGCCATTGAATAGACAGCAATTGCACTGAGCTAACTCAATTGTGAAGATAGTGTAGCGAAGGCTCTTGAATAGATTGAGGCCTCGACTTTAATACAGCACCACTTATGTCGCACATAGCAACACAATGCTATTCCATTTCATCCAAAGCACTTTAAAACAAGATGTTTTAGAAGCAAACCATAATCATTATAGTCCAACAAATAAATGGCACAAAGATACTGATGACCTGCTGCTGTGTACAAAAAACTGCACATTCACAGAGTTTTCTATCAAGCCTACACTCTGTTATTATAGGAGATATTTTAATTAAATACTTTTTTGCAGAGAAATCAATAAAGACAAGCATAATGAAATGGCTAAATCAAACTGTATAATTGTACATTGCATTATGCACTCCACCGACATGATGACATATGTAATGAATTTATAATGAATATTTTGACAGTGTTTGTCCCAAGGCAATATCTTTCATGTATTTTATTGCTTGTTTGCTTACAGTGGATCTAAAGCCTCATTTCTATTAATGTATCATTCCTCTTCATGAAACAGTCTCCTGCAAACTTAATTTTGATTAATTTCACTACCTGTATTTACACTGTATTATATATATACAATTACACTTTTTACACGTGATATAGACACTGTCAGGGGACAGTTAACTTACCGTGCACAGTGAAACTGTGAAATAAAAGCAATCAACTTGAAAAACATGTGCCTTTCTATTTAAACCAGCCATAAACATGCAGTAACACAGTGAGCTGTCTTAACACACACCAAATATATGTGTTGTTGTTTTTTCTCACCATCTGGGCAGAAGTATCCATCACATTATTAAAATCCTGGGCTGGGACCAAATCGTCGCACATAGGATGGGAAGCCAAGACCACTCTAGGTCTCTTTGTTTGTTAGTATCTTCCTTACATAGCCTAATGCTAATTGGGAAGCAGTTGCGTGTAGTGCAACTTGCTGGATGGACAGGAGTGGGTAATTAGGGTGCACTAGTTACTGTATGCTTACCTTGCACAGGCCAGTTGATTTCTTCTTCGGGTACGGGAGTTTTTAAGCAGTAGCTGAGCCGTGTGTAGACCCATGTTTGAGGCTCGTGGGTACCAGCCCAGTAAGCCCAGTTCAATTACTGTGATTGCTGAGGTGTGCACGATAGTATTCCGATACATGCACCTATGTGATCAAGAATCCCAATGTGTATGCTAAAGGAAGCTAGTGTGCTTATTGGAGTATGTAAGACTTTGTACAGTGAAACATTGAGCCATCAGTTATTTTAATTAAACGATTTTTGGTATTACAACAGCGACTGTGTTTGCAATGCAATGTCACCTCTCTACACATCCACTGTTATCATAACCATCTCTTGACCAGCTATAATTGAGTTTCTTCAGATTAGTGGAACAGTGTCCCTTTGGCTGGCAACTGTTGGTACCTGACAGTTTGAGACGAGGCACAACGCCCCCTACAGTGAAAGGCAGTCATGTCAAGGCAGCTGAGGGGAGGCCAGGTTAAGTTGACATTGACACTGAAGTTGGCTTTGATTAGAAAAAAGTAATTAGATGTGGATACGGCCAGACTGTGAAAAAGATAAGTTAAGCTTCTGCACTTTAGCATTTCAAATGAATGTAGCCTAATACAGAAGGTTAACTAGCGGAAGCTAACAGTAACTAAGCTAACAGTAACTGTTAGCTAACATGCTCCTGTGCGTTTTTATGACAATTTACACAATTTTGAGTGAAAATGAGCTCGGGGAATTTCGTGAAATGGATATTGATCTATTCGTCTCGACGAGGGACAAGAAAATACGGACTTCGTCGTCAAAAACTGTGAGTTTGACTTAAACGCCCTCTCTTTTTGCGCTATGCTCTAACGTCTCTGCTGCTCGTAGCTTTGCTAATGGTGAAATAACCCGCCGTGGTTATAGGCTGTTTACTTTCTGCATGGTTGCTGATGTTATGGAGGTTTTTAATGCAAATGTACAGTACTATTGCTTGTTTGTGTTTACACTGAAGCTTTTGTGTTACTGTGTGCTGTCCACACAGATGCTAATGGGGACTGTTAGGACATTGAGTCACTCTACTTTTGTTGTATTCAAGTTACCTATTTTGCTATGAGTGAGATTTGTGATTCTAGCCTGAGCAGAAGGTCTGCTGGCTGCTTGATAGAATGATTTTTTTTTTTTTACCGTGCTTTATTATCAAGCTGTCCTCTATAGTGGTAAATTATGTGCATTCATGCTGGTGTTTATTGCCTGTTCCAGCTGCGTTTTTGTATTACACCACTGATTTGCACTTTGTTCTTTGCATTATACTGTATATGTCACTCTAAGATAGATAAGAAACATGTGTAAGTCGCATATCATTGATATTTCCACTGTTTTTTTTATGTAAAAGTAAATATGTTGCCTATTGTTTACACATAGAGTAATATTTACTTACTTACTCCACCACCATGCAGCGGTACTACGAATGTGATTTGTAAAATGACACCAGCAGTGTCCCACATTACATCCCATTTAATGAACAACTTGTCTGAGATATGGCTTCCTCACAGATTTTTCCTGCTCCATGGGTGCTAAGCAGACATGTTTGACTCAGGAAAGTAGGAAAAGCATCAAGTGTTGTAATAACATTAATGGCTCTGGTCTTTTCAAGAGGCCCAGTGTGACAGGGAATTATTAACATGTACAATACCTGTACCATGACAGTGAAGCAGCTGAATTAGATTCAGCCATCATTCATTTCATTGTTTACACCTGTGCTGTGACATGCTGATTACATATGTGGCACAATTCTTTGATAACCATCATTATCAAAAACGTTTTTGAGATGTATTTATGTAAAAGAAAAATGCATACTTTTTTTTAAAATAGCATTAACAAGCATGTTTTTTAATTATTATCTGCCTCGACATTGGTCCGGTTCTAACATGCGTACTATGTAAGCACACAGTATTTATTACTAAAGCAATCTTTAAGTGAGTGTCAGGAATTACTCAGAATCCCTGTGTACTGTTGTGAGAAGGTCCTTCAAAGTCCTTAGATATAAGACGATCTCCACTTCTTTTAAACATTTTTAGACTTTCAGAAAATAAAAACACTTTCTAATATTCTGACCAGTATGATCTTTCTATTATTACTTTTTAATTGATAAGTTCATTGTCATTTTATGTAAAGATTACTTTGTGTTTATTTTATTTCCTCTTAGATTAACAAACACCTCAGCATTCATCAGTAGTCAGCTTGGGAGTGGAGATAAGCCTTAATATTAGATTATTCCTGGTTCAAATAGAATTTATAAGTTGGAGCCTGTGACAGTGAAAAACCACAAGGGACAGAAAATATAGGATGACAGGCCATAACTTTAACATTGCTTTTTGCTGTTGGAGCTTGTTACTCTCTCAAAGAGTGGGCTGAGGAGCACAGGCAACATATCAAACTTAATTACCTTTCAGGTTGCCTCATCAAGTCAGAGCTTCAATGAAGACAGATTGTTCCTGTTCCCGCAGAACCTTTAAAGCCACAAACACCACATGGCTCTTTCTCTAATCTTAACATCCTTTTTGAATTATTCCCCTACTGCTATCATGAACCCTTAACGGGAAAATCTGCTTTTATTGAACAGAATATCATCTATGAGCCCCATTTCTCATCTTAATATACAGATGAGACCTCAAAGTCTTGAGGTAAAGCAGCGCCACAAGGTTGCAATTTAGTTTACATCTGAGGAATAACAACGTGTTTACCATGTACTTCCCTGGTAATCTTTCAGTTTTATGTTGTAAGTGCCAGTTGCTTTCCTATTTTATTGGGTATTACTTTTGTTTTATGGAGCAATTTTCACATCCTGCCCTTGATGATAGTGGCCTCAGTCTCCGTTGGCACCAGCAGAGCAGGCCTACTGATGAACACACAGCACGAAGGGGTGATTATGGAGTGCTAAACTAATGATTGCCAATGAGAAGCTGTTCTCACCACAGAGCGAATTCATTTCTCTGTCACCAGAAGTTAATGGCTCCTTTTAAGGAGATGAAATCTGGTCACTAGGGAAAGCCATCCTGAAAGACGGCAGGTAGCTTATTCCATTTGTCTCAAGTCCTTTTTCTGTAGTACTAGTGCATATAGGCCGAGTGTACTTTAAAGCTACCGATTACAATAGACACATTGGCCGTGCACGTCCATACAAGTCGGTGATCCCGATATTAGATCCATCATCAGTACCTATATGGGAATTTATTGAACATGTCAGGTTAAAGTGGTAGACTGAAGGGATTATTAGGCACGTCACCTGTGAGTGATCATTGCAGAATCTCTGCTCATGATTCTGGTGCCCTAGATGTGCTTGCTGCCACGTCTAAAGGTTGTGCAAAAGGCCAAACAGAAGGAGGGAGGAGGGGGGGGCAGCGACATGAAGGAGTCTTTATGAAGCACTCAGTGATGGACCCAGTTCGCTGCCCATGCATCAGGAGGTCCTTAACCTCCTGTTTGTAGCTTTTCATTATTAATGTAGCATTGAAGTATGGACTCATGTTACCATCATGTTAGGCATCTAAACGGCAATGCTGGAGCACATTTGCAGTATACAGTACTGGGTAAACATTTATGAATGATTTAAGAGTTCAGGGTGAATCGGTGAAGCACCGAAGCTGCTGCGTCGAGCTGCCAGGAGTTTCCCGGATGCTTTTTTACACCTCAACACTATTCTTCACAATGAACTCTATAAACAGTAAAACATCTGTAAGTTCTGAGAGCTTTCTGTAAACCTCTTGCTCCTGAGGTGTCTTGTTATCCCCCCAAAAATACCTGTTATTTTTGCCACTCTGTATTATATCTTTTGCTCAAAACACATTGTGATGCTGTGAAAGTATTTCGCTATATCTGTGAAGTTATGCTAGGTGATGATGGCTGAGAGCAGGTTGATAATTATAGGGGAGGCAGTCACTATATCTCACTTTTTCTA
Organism: Nannoperca australis; assembly: GCA_036023655.1. NCBI lineage: Eukaryota > Metazoa > Chordata > Actinopteri > Centrarchiformes > Percichthyidae > Nannoperca > Nannoperca australis. The sequence goes on along the minus strand of JAVQJD010097032.1, from coordinate 98,960 downwards.
CATTTAGCTGTACGGCTGTTGCGCTTTAGCTGTATGCCCATGAGGAAGAGTTCCAAAAAAAAAGGTTATTTTCTTCTAACTGCTGGAAGGCAGAAGGAAGGAAGAAAGAGGTCTGGTAACCAAATAATTGAGAGACAATATAGTTTGGTTTCACACTCTACTAATTTGATCTGACTGTACAACATTCGGGAAAGAATCGCCTCGAGGAAAGCCAGTGTGACTCCATGCTTATGTTTTCCTTCTCGAAAGTACATTAGCCAGTAAAAAACACATTTTCAGTAGCCATCAATCCTGAGCTTTAAAAGGCCTGTGTTGGCAGCATGTCTAAAATGTTTAATTTATTTAATCTCTAATAATTACTGTTAGTCTCAAGAATGTTTCTGCATTTTGAGTCGGTAGAGTGCTATTTGGAGCGAATCAATAAATGAGTACTTAATTGGCTCAAGTGCTCTAGCTGTACTGACGAGCTAATTTTGTTTACAATATAAACACACTTTAAGCAGAATTATCCAATGTTTGTAAAATGTAGCTTTATTTAATAGCAATTTTAGACTAATATTACTTTAATAAAAATACTGAGCCTATGAAAGGCCCTTTTACTTGTATTTGCTGTAAAATGCTCACACTGTAGAGCTTGCCTGCCTCTGACCTCTTTCAAGACATGGTCAACTGTGGATCATTTTTTCTGATAAAATGGGCGTCTATTTTGGGAAGTATTTTGTATGAGTAGGTTGAAGAAACTACTGGCAACTTTTGTGTTAATAGCAAAGTACCGGAAATCAGGCATTCCTGGCCATTCAAACTTCCAGTTTGCATTCGGATTCCAGTACAAATACAGAGAGTACTGAATTAACAGATAAAGATGGTAGTGTTGCATTGCACCCCTAATGAGAAGTTCGAATATAGACGTAGAACACAAAAAGTAAAAAATGCAGATGTAGGATAATGTTGGATAGAATTTATATTACACAGTTATCTGTTCAGAAATGTTCTATTCATCTGTTAAACTCCAATGCCAAGAATGTGCTTTTACACATACAGCAATACTTGCGATCGGCTGTCATCGTGTTCATCTGACTGACAGATGGTTGGTGCACCTCACACTGCTCTCTTTACACGTCCCGATGGTGACATGAAATCACTTTATTACGAAACCAAGTATGTGAAGGCACCCTACTTTTGTTGCCACCCCGTGCTGATGTGATGCTGGTCTGTCTTACTGAAATAATTGCAGCTGCTGCAATTCTCCATTTGTTAAGACAGGATGGCACTCCATCATCGTCACTTTGTCATGTTCAATCGCCATGTTCATCGAGATCACAGATAGGTTGTTTGTCAACTGTTTTGATAAATAGTGCTGGATTTTCTTTATAGGATCCTGAAGAATAATCCTGCACAACTCCTGGAAGTCAGGGAGACGGTGGGCAACATTTTCATGGTGTTTTACGACGTGTGTTCTAAAAGAGATTGTTTGGACTAGAATGATTAGAGTTTACACATGTGGTATAGGGTCCATCCATTGTATATCACTCTGTTTATGTGTACCTGCAAAGGACAGCTGCAATGGCACTTAAGTTAAATATCTTAAATGCCACTTCTCTGTGTAAATAAACGGAAAGCTATTGCAACTTGAACAGCTTTGTAGAATTCAGAAATCTATTTATGTGTGATGACTTCCTCGGAAACTTGTTCATCATACAGTTTCTGTCCTACAGTAAAAGTGGCATTGGGGCACATGCACGTTTCATGTCAAATATACGATTTGCTGCTGTGGTGATGCAACCATGTATATTAGTGCTTTCCAAGACATCTGGGTGTAGTGTGCAGAGAAAATAAACTAGGGTGAGCCCTTATGTAGCCATACACGGTACTTAGCATCGCATGCAGCTGCAGCTCTGCATCAATCACCATCATCCCTCAATGAGCAAGATTTAAACAAAAACAAGGAAATTATGCAGATGGGAGAGATAGAGAGTAGAAAAAAATGTGTTTCTGAGAATTTCAGCATGACATTGCTAAAGTGAACCACTGATCGGAACAGAAAGCCCTTTCAAAACATGACATGCCTTCAAAATGCTTGAATTAAAAGGAATTTCAAACATCTTGCGACTAAATGCCAATCACAGAAGGCCTACGCACAACCTCAGAAAATAAAAGGAACTATATGTGGCAGAAGCCATTAAGGGAGAATGAGTTTACTGCTCTCACAACATCCCCCTCTCTCCCCTAAAAGTTTACATACAAGCCATGTCACAGGCCTGGTATTATTAAGGGGCTGTAATTGTGGTATATGAGTGTAATATTTTGATGAAAAGTTGTTTCAATACAACTATATTTCATCACTGTTTGTTTTTATTGCTACCTCCAGAAATACTGCTGTTGCTTTGCCACTTAGATGGATCTTTTCCACAGTTTGGCTCACAGCTCGCTCTCATATTTCCTTTTTATCACAACCACAGCTTATGACCTCGGCTCTGATTTGCGCTTCAGGGGGTCTTTAAAGAAACCTCAGCAAGCATTACTCTGTGTCAGACTGCCTGTGTCCGTCTGTGTTAATATAGCAGAGATAATATTTCCATGGCAGTACTTCTCCAAAGCAAGAAGGCATCGTGAAAATGTAATGAACAATGATCTCTGAATTACAAGGATTTTTCTCTTTATATTGGATAAGGATAATACTGATAGCTATAGTAATATCCTAATTCTGCATTGGTTTCGTAGTGTTTTCGTTCTAATTTTATTTTGGCAACATCTTTATTACATAGTGGTCATTAATGCACATTGCCTTGAATAGATCAAGTGTGCACAGACACTTTTCATTTACTTCTTTTACATTAATGTTTCATACAGTTGTTGTTGTGCTGAGATGAATTAGTTTGAGAATGGATTTGTTTGTTATTTTTGAATATTCTGATGCAAATTGTGCATGTTAAGGTCGGGTTAACCGCAGATGATCTACTTTGTTAAATTGTGGTTTGAGACTGCAGGTGGAATACATGCTGTAGATGCTGCCTTCAGATTGCTGTGAATGGAGTTAATGATCAGAAGTGAAGAAGATGCAAAAAAAAAAAAAAAAAAAATCATATGCGATATTTTTGACAGATATTGCAATGAATTATGATTTTAGTGGGAATGGTAATTTTTGCATTCAATTTTCACTGAAACAAATATAAAATTTGATTTTTGATGAGGTCTGTACCAAACAATCATGTCCTCTTCGTCTTCCGTCTGAAGAATATGATTTGTAGGCCGAGGCATCTCTGTGGCACCACAATGCTTCATTTACACCAATCAGCCATAACATTATGACCACCTGCTTAATATTGTGTAGGTCCGCAATTTGCCGCCAAAACAACCCTGACCCGTCGAGGCATGGACTGCACTAGACCCCTGAAGGTGTGCTGTGGTATCTGGCACCAAGACGTTAGAAGCAGATCTTTTATGTTCTGTAAGTTGCGAGGTGGGGCCTCCATGGATTGGACTTGTTTGGCCAGCACATTCCACAGATGCTCGTTTGGATTGAGATCTGGGGAATTTGGAGGCCAAGTCAACACCTTGAACTCGTCGTGTTCCTCAAACTATCCCTGAACCATTTTTGCAGTGGGGCAAGGCGCCTTATCTTGCTGAAAGAGGCCACTGCCATTAGGGAATACCGTTTCCATGAAGGGATGTACAGAACCCAAGGTTTCCCAGCAGAACATTATCCAAAGCATCACACTGCTTCTGCCGGCTTGCCATAGTGCATCCGGGTGGAATGTCTTCCTGTAAGCGACGCACCCTGCTATCCACATAGCAAAAGAGAACGTGATTCATCAGACCAGACCACCTTCTTCCATTACTCCGTGGTCCAGTTCTGAGCTTTAGTAACATCAACAAGGAGGAGGGCCAATAAGCCAGATCAAATGACAAGCGTTTACTTATCTCCATCAATCGTAGATGTGGGTTTAACCCACTTCTCTGTGTGAAAGTAGGGCTGCACGATACTGATTCAGATACCTTAACTCTGGGTATCTGCAGATACCAGGTACTGATCTTATACCAGTGCTTTTCCTCAAATGTACAATCTGTTTAGGCTACCTCACTGCGTGGAACTCACTGGAAGTGTCCTGAACTGATCCAAGCATATGTTAATGTACTGTTATTGGCTTAAATAAACTTGATTAAATCCCTTTCTTTATTGTACTCAACTGTGTTTTGTCAACCTCAGCCTTTTGTTGCAAAGTTGCAATCCTTGTGTGTACTCTCTATCGGCCTGTGTCAGTATTCAGCCAAAGATTGTTTGTGCAGGGAAGAACCTCCACTCTGTAACTCAGCTTTTTCTTTTGTGAGTGGACTGAGTGATTTTGTAACTCCAGCAGAGTAAGACGTCTTCTCTCTAGCTGATTGCATCATGTGAAGCCGCATTCTCCCAGTTACACTTTCATCCATATCATATCAATAATTTAAGCTGATCAACTAAGTAGTTTTGAACCAGGACGTACTGTATTTGTTTTGAGTAGTTTGTGAAAAATAAAATGTGCCAGATTATCTCATTTTCAGATTGTAGAATTTACACTGGGAAGGTGTGTCATAATAAATATCAGACTCCGTACCGTCAGATGTTAATAAAGGACTCGGACTGGGATCAGGGCCAAAACACTCAGGATCAGGACATCCCTACTTTTTATCTAAGGTGTAACGCAAAACAGAAATTGTTATGGCATTAAAACTGAGTTGGTGGCCCACTATGACTGAATGACAGTAACTAATAGCAGAAACATTGGATTTTATATTGACAATAAAACTGTATTTACTGTGGATCCTTCACATTATGGCACAATCTAATGAATCAGTTCCCTACGTGAAAGGGGTAAACGGAGAGTAAAAAGAATTGTTTCGGTCCAGTGTGCATTTATTTTACCGAATGAAGGTAGAACTAATTATGAGCATTTGAGAAGAAGTTGAGCAGTAGGGCATATTAAAATTGAACTGTACTTCATAAGCCATTAAGTGTAGAAAGACTTCAAAAGTTATAACGGCCTCCTTTGAGTTCATGGTCAAACGTGCATCTGATGGTAAATGTTTGATAATCTGATCAGGTGCTTTCTATACAGACCCTTTGTACTCTAATCCATAATTCATACCTTCAATACTGTACTATATGTTCTGAGAGGACTGTCCACACTTATTAGAGTGAAAAGCACCTCTCCCCTCAAATCACGAAGAGGCAACTGATGCTCAGATCCCAAAACAGAGGAACAAGATATGATGCATTATTTAGGAGTATCGATCACTTTTATCAGATCGATTGGATGGCAGGAAAAAAACAGCTGCTTGTATGAAAGTCACGCATGGCTCATGGCCCTTGCTGTTTGAAGTGTTTCAGCCTTTCAAGAGAACATAAGCAGATCAAAGTGTAACCAGTGCTGCTCAGATAGAGGGGGAGGTATGTGTGGGTGAATGAAGGAATTCCTCCAAAAGGGAATGGCCTCAGTCCATATCACAGTGCCAGAGGGGGAGATGTGTAGAAGCTCACTGTACTTACTTCTCATCTCACAGTCCTCTTCTGATATATCTTTGCTTAATGGCACTTTGAATGGGCTTCCTTGTTGTACCTGTATACACAGGGCTTGTGTCGCTTGTTTGTTGAAATGTGGTGGAAATTCAGAGCTGAACGGGATCCAGAAAGATTCCAGTAGGATTAGGGGACCAATTAAAAATAAGGGGCCCAAACAATATTCTTTTAGGGGGCCGAGAAGTTCTAGCCATGCACCTGAAGGCATATATTCATGGCAAGTCATTTTGGGGGCAAGCAAGTCTTGAGAAAGGATAACTACCAGGGTTGCAGCAGAACATCAACCAAATGTATAAACCTTTGCCAAGATTAGGCATATCAAGGAGGTGTAAACAAAACCTGCCATATCTACTATTACCAAAACTACCTTCCTCCAAGCAAGATGTCTATACATACTCTGGTTCCCAGCCCTAACCGATTGACTCAGTTAAGTATATTGTACCCGCTTAACAGATGGGATAGTCTTTGTGGATTGAACCCTGTGGCTTTGTTGGATTAGGATGTTTGGCATACACAAATCTTTACAAGGCATAGTTATCCTGGAATTGTCGGTGTTGAGGCTTTTCTTCAGTAGTCGCTTGATTTTGCATTTGCACTACTAACTTGTAAAAGTGGTAGAAACTGGATGTGTTGTAATAAATATACTAAAGATGAGCATAACACCAATTTGAAACCTTATTGTGTGTTTCATTTCCCCCTGGATGCATCTTATCAAATCATATTCTTTATCTTTATATCTTAGCTGAGCTACCTCACTCGAATCTTTCCAGGAACCCCCTGGTAACAGTAGTATCCCTCGTTGGGAATCACAGCTCTAGGGCCTTTTTTGTTTATAAACACAACAAGGATTAGGTATAGTTATATGTATTGTATAGGGCAGTTAAAATGTATTGAGGATAATTTACATTCTCTGTTGGTATAAGTATATTAGCCCAACTCCTGTTATACAAGATATAAAAATAAAATAATAAAATGTTATTATCTCCTACTGTATGTTAGTGTGAATGTGGCTTCATTCTTCTACATAATGTGTCACTCCTAAGTGCTGGTGGATGTTGCTCTGCCTTACATTACAGGAGAGCAGCTTCATCTGAACTGATGGATTATACTGTACGTGCATCAGAAACATGTAATTTAGTCTTTCTGACATGAACAATAATTGTTTTAATGTTAATAAGGTTACAGATATAAATGTTCTATTTAACATCACATTCCGCTGGTCTAGACATTTGACATTATATATATTTTTAAATATAGTTTATTTCTTTACCTTCATTGGAACAGGGGCAGTATCTGAGATTTAGTTACACAAGAATTATCACATACTTTTATTTTTCTAATATAACAACACTCATTTTTATAAGCGACAGTAATAATTTATTTCTGCATCTAATAGCCTATACATCACTGGCATGGTGTATATTTCATTTTCCTGAAGCATGAAGGCGAATAGAAATCTTAATGATTTGCCCTTGCTAGCATAATTCCTCTACATGATCGATTTGGAGAAAGCCATAGTAATACAAGTTGTACATTCTACTGTATTAAATATTTGATATCCATTACATTTTTATGATTAATGTTCTGGAAAGAATCAGTTTCTCTAAGCCGCTTTATTGCAGACTAAATTAGGGGTTTTACTCCCTTAGCAAAAGATATAGCCATATACTGCACCAAAGCTTTGCCTGTCATGAGAAATGGAGCAATTTCATATTGATTATAAGGGAACTTTGAATTGATGAAAACGTCCCTCAAAAGGAAGATTTTAAAGATGTTGTGTGCCTCATATGGTAGAGAATTAGATTTCAGAATACTGTATGTCATTGTTATGTTTCTTAGTATTTAGTGCAACCCTTTTTATTTTTCAGGGTATTGATGTTTAGTTTTCATTTGAGCATTACAGACTGTGCTGAGCTCACACATGCATGTCTGTGCAGTTCTTTACAACATAAATACCAATCATACAAAAGATGGGAATGTGTGTCTGGTAGGCTACATTTATTGACATACATACATTGATGAATACATCAACTCTTAATGTTTAACTGAGATTTTAATTCTTGTGTAAGGAAATATATATAAAGTTATTGCTATTTTCAAATGGGTGTTTCTCATGGCAAGTTGTTGACTGACTGAGACAGGAGATGCACTGTCAACTGCCATGCTACTGAATGGAGCACGTCAAAACCCTGTAGCATGCGAACACTGAAACAAGACATTTAAACAACCATACATAGCGCTTGGTTATGTACAAATACCTATATTTTAACATTCAACGTTTGGGAGGGCCTGCCATGCATTCCACTCCAGCATTCCACTGTGGAAGCCAGCAAGCTAACTTGTGTCCTCTTGGAAAGTAGTTGCTAATTAGTTTAGCTTGCTAATGTTAGCACTGATTCCAACCAGACGTTACTTTTGGTTTGCGTAAACACCTGCTGTGTCATCGGCAGCTTCATCCTGGATTATAGAAAGGATGGGGTAACGCAATCATTACCTGTCTCTCTTTCACAAGTCAAGTGGTGGTACAGGGCAGGCAACTTTTCAATTTATATTAATAATAATTTTGACCAAATAAGTCAAAACACTAATTATGCATACATTACAGTGTATACTTATTTCTTGGCAAAATTACATTTTATAATCATTTTTTATTAAGTCATTATCTCAGAAAGACACAATAAAGGGCATTTAATTTTTTCCAAATCAAATAAGAACCCAGTCTCCTCATTGTCCAGTTACTATTGTTACATTGCCTTCATGCCACATTTTCTTTAATAATTCATATTCATCACACTATAGTGTATGACTTCCTAAGCCTTCTAGTTCGGGATGCCCCCGTGGAGTATGTTATCCTTTTTTTATGCTTTTACTCCATATATGACAAATGTTTAAGCATCACCAGAGAGGTAATGATGTAATAAAAAAAGCCAGAATCACCCCAGCCTCCAAAAGCATATTTCATCCACTGAGAAGGTACAGTGGATAGTATAGTAGTATAGTCCAATCTTTAACCAAGTATCCTGATTGTGAATCTGATCAGAGGGGACCGCAGCGCCTTCCTATCTTTGAACACGGAGGTGTTGGAGGGCAACGCTGTTCATGAGGAAATATGGGTAGAGGCAACAACAGGAATGTAATGAGCCACCAAACCCTGACGCCTGGGTTTTGTAAATCCTAATGATTCTGGCTCCAATTCAAAGGAGAAAGGCTCACTTGAAGCCAACTTTAATTTCCCACTGTAGAATAGTGTGAGTTTCATCTCCTAAAAGAAAATTACAGGTATCACACTCTGCACTGACCGCCTAACACACCTTCTCTGTCAGTCAAAATGCAGCAGGAAAAACCCACATTATACCCAACGGAGGAGGTAGTGTGCCCTACAGGTTCAGGGCTGTAGATAAAAACATCTGTTAATAACCTATCAGGTAGATCAAATCTAATTCACCACATTTGTTTGATAAGTAGTCTCAAATGTCATATTCCACAATTTGCATGTTCAGTACCATGTCAGTTGAGGAAGTAAGACAAGATTCTACACTGCTCTAGTCATTAAACCACTGTCACACACGGGTAATGCAATAAAAGTGAACAGTTCTTAAATTCGTCTTTGAAGTGTTCACATCTTTGTGCTTTGTAGCTGTCTCACTTATGTAACTGTTCTACTGGGAATAGCTTTGGCACATTGCTCTCATTTTGGGATCACTGCAACACATTTGACGTGGAGGTATAATTCTCAATGTCACTGAGTTCTCAGGGGTCTGACAAGCACAGGCAACGGAGCAAAAATGCTGTTTTCTTTACCCCGTTACACTCCCCTTTGTTGTTGATCTTGGCCTTTGCTGCAGACAAGCCACAGAAAAAAGGTTTACCCCTCTCAATCACAGCTTTCAGTATGAGTAAAATAACCAGGACACTTTGTGCAAACCCCAACGTATATCACACAACAGCAGTCCTTTTGTATCTGCAAATCAGAGAAAAGGTGATCGTCTGAAGGTTGTTTTTGCCACAAGAAAAGGAGAAAGGAGTGTTTCTTGAGGGGAGTAATTGTCACTTCATCTTTAGCCCTCTGCATCTCTGACAAAATATTTATCTCACCGTGGCACAAGCAGTATTGTGGGCTGTGCTTTAGACATAAATTGCATTTTTATGTTGTTCTATTGAAAGGGGTGGGTAGGGACTAAAATGCTATTTCAGAAAATCTTACTCTGCTACATTTACTGCTTACTTGGGATTTCTCTCCAGTACAGCCTCTTAATATTACTCCCACATGACACCCTCCATGCACATTCTCCTATCTGAAAGTTCATTATCATCAATAAGTCAAGTATATTCTATCTTTCATCATCATATCATGCATTTCAACCGCAGCACCTTTTTTGCAATGTAAACCAATTTATTTCTCCCCACTATTGCAGATAGTATTAAACAATGCCCTAAGAGTAGAGGCTGTCTGAATGGGAATGATTTATTACAAAGAGAGAAGTCTGTGCGTTGGTTTGCAGAGCTCTGCAGTGTAAAATAACCTCATTTATATTCTATATTGCTCAGGCTGCCTCACTTAATATTCTTGTCAGCACTCTTATGCCATGCCTTCTGTTGGCTTCGCCTGGAATAAAGCCACTACCTTTTGAAAAGTGTACAAACAATATTAAACACGTTTCATCACATCAGTGCAATGCAGCATGGACACAGTTAATACAAAACAACGGGGTCAAGTGAGCCACGGAGCTCATTGTGTGACGATAGATTTGCATCATTGTGCTGCAGGCATCAGGATCATTAAAAGAAAGATATGTGACAGAATGTCACCTGCCATTGTGCTGCCTGTATGTACCTTCAAAGGATCTCGGAGCGCACGAGAAGTAAACATAATCACAAGTAAATAAGGTGATGACACTTATTGTCCTGTAATGAGAAGCATTCAGATTCTGTGAATACTACATTGCACTGGATCTCAACTAGTTGCAAGTCTTGGGGAAAGAAAAATGTAGTACCAGCTTTCAGTATGACTTAGTATATTACTCAGGTAATTATTAGTAAAAGTAGTCTGTCCATAGGAAACTTAAACCATTACCTCATAGTCTGCAGAACCAGATAATGTCTTCTATTCACATTCGTGTCACATTCACTTCATGCCATGTCAAGTTTTAAAAGAATTAAGAACAATAAACACATCGTATCCCAACCTGCATTTCTCTCAATCTTTCATCACAATGTATTAATTAAATACTTTTGTACCGCTGTCTGGTTTTCGCCATGCATCTTCTCTTCACACCACCATACAGAATAATCTCATGTTTTCCCCCCTTGTCATCATTCTTCTTCTTTAATTAGCTAAGTCAGATTGGGCTAATTGCTCCACAAGACCCCCCCCCCACACACACACACACTTCCACACAAATGGGTAATTATGACCACAGCTAAATGGCTTAAGGATTGATTTACTATGGCTAAAAAGATGTGAAGAAGCATTACCATGAAATGTGCCCGTGTTTTGCTGGAATATATTTATTAAAATTATTTATTTCTTCTAACTACCTTTTCTGAAGTTAACAACCGTGGAACACCGTATCTTGAAACGCAATAATGGTTTGGTCAAAAAAAATGAAACGAGTGTATAGAGACTTAGACAAAATTGCATAGTTGGTAAGAGCAACTTGCAAATTGACTAAAATACTGAAAAGACGGCTCTAGTAGCAGTCCAGTAAGATCAAGGTCTTAGCTAAACATAACATTGACAGCTTCATATTGAGTCCAGCTCATGAGTTTTAGAAATAATTCAAAAACTAACATGAGTTGTCGGCCCTTTTTCATTTTAAAATGATTTGGTAATAAACTTAAAGAGGCTGTACTGTGTTTGGAATCCTTTGAGCCTATTTAAGCTGAGACCTTGGGCACGGATCTGAAAACAGTTCCTGTGACTGTACAGAGAACAGAAGTGAGAGTATTCATCAACAGTTAAGCTGAGACATATTTTTACCTTTAATAGACCACAGCTATGTAATCTGCAGAACAAAATTCAGTTAGGTACTATTAATCTCCTATACCACTATTAAACTTTATGAAGCTCTATTTAGCTCAAGTAGATGTCTTTTTTTCAGGCATACATATGTTTTAATAAATTATATATAAATGAAGTGAAGGTTGCATTTATTATAAAGTTGTTGACAGTGTGACCTTTTTTTCCCACTCAGCATAAAGGCTCTACACACCAATGCTCCACCCACATAAACGCTTGCATTTACCTTTGACTGATTAGGCTTCATTTGAGGACTGTGTGGGTGTGCTTGATTAATATCTATCTGGCCTTCCTATTCGTTTTGTTGCACTTAAAGTTGGAGGGGTTCCAACTATCTAATAATTAGCCTGAATAAGTGCGAACACCTGCGTGGCTGGCCTCTTCCTTTCAGTATTCACCATTTATTAACATGGAATCTGAATCTGGATATTCCATCTGGACAGGAAGCAAGATCACACATTAGTGCAAGGTTCAAATGCAAGAGGAATGCATCGCCATTGGAATCTGATCGTCCAGACCACATGTGGAGCTGGTCTAACTGGTGTTGTGAGTGCGGTCACACAAAAATCCATCCAGCAAGTTCCGTCAAAGTCCTCCTACCTATAAGTAATAGCAATGCCCTTTCACAAAAAGTGAACACAAAAAAAAAGTAACTCATTTGCATATTGAGATCTGATCACAGTGTGGGTAGAATGGCGACAACGAGATCACTTACAAATACCAGGCATCTAATTTAAACATGTACAGATTACACGTTTATACCACGTAAATTGATCTTCTGTGCCAATATTGTCAGAAGTGGCAGGGTGGTTTTGCCTTATGACCACCACACCCTGAGTTAGACTACCAGATTACTGTTGTTCCTCTTTGCTGCATGAAAAACTGATACATTTCTTTTCAATATGCTGCTAAAATACAATCAAGAACAAAGATCAAAAACTTCAGATGTGCAGTTTTATGGAACTGGCAGGACAAATTCATAGCATTAGCAGGCGTATGCATTAGACCTACTTGCTCATTTAAAATAAAATGCAGTTTTATGAAAACGTAATTTGCATCTTGTTTAACGTGTATGAATAAAGCTTGGTTAGATCACAGGCATTATTGGGCTATGTTGCACTTAAAGGTGAAATGTTCCTGCGAATGGAACTAGTGATACATTTAAATGGCATGAAATGTTTTCCGAGAGAGGAGGTGAAAGACGGCTCCCGCGTTGACCCGCTTGCCAGGCGATGCTTCCTGAGAGAGGCAGCTGTGCCACCAGCAGCACAATGCCACACCTTTTTGGCAGCACAAGAGACATTTATTCATCCACACACTTTACACAAGCCACTCAAGACAAGCAAAAAAGAAGTATGCAGCCATTAAAAACTGGTCGATTCTCAGTTCCTGCCCTCTTCAGAATGTGTTCATGAAGGCCAAACCAAGCGCAGGATTTTTGTTCAGGCCTTTGGTAGAGATCTCTTATGGAAGGAAACAAAAGGCGCAATACAGTAACCAGTTTGCTTCCCCCTTTCCACAACACTCCTCAGAGTGGTCTCACCGTTAGCATCATAATAAAGGCTTTTTAATTGACATAGATAAGGAGATGAGGAGAAAACCAAGTGCCCAAGGGAAAGGTTTTTGTGTTTGCCTGGACCTGATGCAGTGAATGTGTTCTGTTAATCAGATGTGAACACATGGCTAATGAGTAGGGGCCCTCTGCTAATTGGCAGTGTTTGTCTGCTGTTGGTTGTGTTCCTTCAAGGACCCAGCAGCCTCCCATTGGTATTCAGGGTACTGCTTTGTGCTCCCAGTAGTGACGCCACACCATTAGGGAGAGGGACCCAGGAACCTTCCATTCACTTAACAAGGGAGACTTTCTCTCAGCACCAAGCAGGACTCGACCCCTCCACCACGTGTCAAACATCCCTGGAGCACACCTTTTCCAGAACCGATAGCTGCAGAAGTATTTCCAGATATAATTGGTTGAGCTATAGCAAAAATTGTAATTGACATCATTTTGTAACACTGCAGCAAAGGTTTTCATCATTGTAAATGATTTAATCTGTTTTTATCTATAATTGGCTACTTTTGGTACCATAGATATAGCAGCACTTTGAATGCTTTTGATCCATGATTAAGCTTTTATAGAAAAGTAGAGAAATCATCAGATTTCAGTTAATTGTTGATATTATTTGCTTTATCTCATCAGTTTAATCTAAGTGAGATGTTCAAATCAAAACCGGCTCAAACATCCCTCTGATATTGTGCTACATTAAATACTTAATAGGAATTTCAAATCTAATAGATTTAGAGATTTACTGTTCATTAGTTGCCAAAGCAGTAGGGAGTAGTACAATAACACAATGAGAGGGTATGCCTATCCAGATATGAATGCACCAGCTAACATTATAGGTCCAAGAATTACTAAAGAAGGTATTTGTATAATTAAAGGAAGGTCATTAAAGCTCATTCAAACCCCTGATCTCTGCAGCTGGGGAAATCTGTTATTACGTTTTATTTCTAAGAAATGTGTAAAGAATGTTTGAAATGTCTACCAAACAAATGCAAAAACCTTGCCATTAAAATGACTAACTGACCCTTAAACGCATACGGTTGACAAATTTAATGGAAAAACCTGAATAAATGAGTGGCAAAACGTAACAAATGCAGATGCTTCCACACAGGGCCAGAGAGTTCGCCGAACAGATTTGGCACGAAAATGATGTGAATCATTTGCTGTGGCCTTTACAGTTGCCAGATCTTAAACAAACTGAACACCATTGGGATTGAGATTTTGGAACAAGACAGCGATCTCTGCTCTGAAAGAATAGTGTCTCATTCCATTCAGTGCAGAGACTTGAAGCTCCAATTTCTTTCTCTCTGCTCGTAAAAAGAAAGCTAGAAAGAAAAAATGTTGAAGGTAAATAAAATCTAAAATGAATAATATCCGTAACAGACCGTCGCTGTCTCTAGAATGATTCATTATTGCATCGTCAACTCTAGTATTTATTACTCACTGATATTAATAAGGCAGCCTTGGCTTCTTTTGCTTTGAAAGCAATTTCCTGTTTATGTTCACAAATTAAGATTGGACTGTCAGAGAACATACTAATTACATACATATGAGAAACATAAAACGGTAAAACTCTAATATCATTCTGTATTGTCAGAGGCCTCTTATTGTTTTCAGAATCCTTTTGTGATACAGTAAACTAACATGTCACAAAATGAAGCATTATGTGCAAGAGATCCATTTGCTCCCACTTCATTTGTTAGCATATGCTGCCAAGTATACTTAATTAAAACGTGTGGTTTGTTTTAGCAGGTTCCTTCCTCATATGACAGCCTAGTTTAATATTCGACAGGAAAGGACAACATTGTCTAACCTTTGCCTTTGACTCCATTAGCTAAAATCCTGCTCCCCAAGAGATCTCAAATGCCCCAAGAGTTTTACTTTAACTTCACTGCAGGTTTTCTGCTGAAACATTATACCTTTTTGACCTTAAGATTGCTATTAATATGTATATTTTGAAATTGAAGTTCACTTTTGAAGCTGTTTCCATAAAGGTCAGGGCTTTTATGACAATTAAGAGGAAGGTAGAGGTTTGTGATTGAAAGAAGAAAAACATGCACTCTTTGAGATGGAATCTAGAGGGTAAATGTTGGTAGTTGTAGTTAGATTTTGTTTTATGCCAATACCACTCATAAGGCAAGGAGGCTCTTTAAAAGCAGTTGTAGTGGTCCTGTGCAGATTCTGTGCACTGACTTAATTGCAATGACCTTTGGATCCTCCAGTTTGTGCATTTGTTGATGTATAATGGATGGTTGCCTAATTAATTAGCATTCTGGGACTGGATGCGCTAGTCTATTGCCACTTGAAGCGATCTTCTAAACACCAGTTGCTTTGTCAACAGAAAGCCAGCATTACATATTTTTGATATTATGTTTTTTTTATTACCATTAAAACATTAATAGCATTCTAATTGCGTTGCGTCTAATTCAGATTGATTGAAATAAAACTGAGTGAGCATAACACACATCACATTTACATATAAGGCATGTAGCTGACACGGAAAGAAAAAGAAAATCATGTTCTTTGTGATAAAGTATTTTCTTCCCAGAGGTCATATAGAATCGCAGCACACGCTCTGCTCCGTTTTTCACCTCTGCACCACTGGCTCATCATTCTGTCATGTAGTATGGGAGCTGTCAACAGTGACACCCTCTACTAGTTGGGTGTCAAGGATGGATGGCACAGTCTGCACAGCCTCTTCATTTAACCAAGAGTTTTACTCTACAGCCACGTTAGGTAAATTAGCTTAAAGCTTAAATTGACCTATGTTTACGTCCATTGCCATCACAGGAAGTAGGGTGTAATGTGTTACGTTTTATTAGTAATAGTGTGGAAACTGTCCTCTCCAAAAATACAACCGTATAGGTCTGTGGTCTCATATAGGACCCATATTTATGTTTATCGTTAGGCGGTGACACTATAAAAAGTGTGTAGTGATTTAAAAACCATGATCTTTTTCTAAACTTAACCAAGACGTTTTGATGCGTACACCAAACCAAACTGTGACCGTTTTCCAAGCATTAACCACATTATGTTGTTGTCACCATGACGACGTAGGTCCGGTACGCCTATATACGTGGTTTTGGGAGTCATTGACAAACTACCCATTCTGTCATTTAGACTTTAGACTTGAAAAGGTGGCGTTGATGGCTGGACACAGAGCACGTGTTAGCATAGGAATGAGAACCTTGAGAACCATATACTCAATTGGATGGTTATTATTGGACTGAGAATCATGCGAACTCGATGTGATGGAGAGGTGAGGGGTGGTGCAGCACCAGTTTCCTTTATTCTATATATGGAACAAATATTATAGCTGTTTATTGTAGCTTCAATATCCAAGATAGGCTCAGATTTCAAGGAGGTGAAAGCTTCACAGAAATTGGCAGCAAAGGAAATGTGTTAAAGATGATTTATCACAAGAGTTTTCACCCAAAACAAGAAGAAAAAAAAAATGAATTTCACAGGTTAATTCTTTAGATTTAGAAGATGTGAGACCCAGAAAAATGTCCCTCCTGAGGGGTTTCTCATATTTTTCTTTTGTTGTGAGGACATCCATTCCTCAATAGAAATACACCATACACAAATACTGTATGTCCATGTTCACACATGCCTACACACATACACCAACAGATCCATCAAATACTGAGTACATCCCTGTTTGCTTTCAAATAAAAAGCAGGACCAAAGCAAATTAAGGGATAGCTGGGTGAGCTTTACAGTTCCCCGCTCTCGTAGAAACTCTTGTTATTATACAAGTAGATCGTGTTGAACTGAGCTGTTTTGAGATCTTCAGCATATATTGATGCATGGTTGTGATCATAGGTTAAATATCTTTTACACACAGGGAGCAGACACTGTATATGCAAACTCATCAGCAGTAATCTGGTAGATGTGACAGGAAGCCGACCGAGTTTGTGTGCTCATTACTATCCTGTGATCGCACACTTATTTTGTAAAACTCTGATTATTTTCTCCTCTCTCCTCCTTATTTTCGCTTCAGATATTTGAATGCAAACTCCCAGCTGAGATCAATCACTGCTGATAAACCAGGACCATACAGACAAAAGTCTCAAAGGAGCATAGGAGATCTTATATTTAAAACATTATTATACATAATGCACACGGTTCATACATTTTTAAACCTTCACTTCCAATACATGACTATGGTGCTGTGTAGCAATGTGCTCCCCATATAAAACTACTAGGTGCTGCCTTTAGGTTTTGCACAAACTCACACATTGTGTCAAAATAATAAGCAATGATGCACAAAGGGAAAGAAGACAGAGAGATGAAGGAAAGACAATAAACAATCTATCTTTTGCGTGCTACTGGGAACACTCTCTGTTGTCTTTGCTCTACATTGCCTTTTCCATTATGGCTGGGTTCAGAAAAGATTTTGACACTGGGTAGAAAAGGGAAAATGAGAGCAAAAACTCACACATCCTCAGGGTAGATGTTGATTTGAAAGGAGAAACAAAAGAATAATACCCTTTTTGATGTGAAAAATAAAACCAATCGCTTCGCAGCTTTGATGGACGAATGTCAAGAAACACCTGTCTAATTGGTGTTGTGATCTCTGAGGAATCGAGGGCGAAGGGGGAAAAACGAGGCTTCGTGGCCTGTGTCCCCTGATTGGACAGATGATAGGATTAGTGTAGGTATGAGCTCGATTCCAAAAATTTTGCATCGCGTTTTCACTGCCACACACAGAGGGTCATAAAACATCAGTTAGTAGTGAAGTAGAGTAGAGTAGTGAATCAACCACTGAATTCTGATAATAACTGTTGATAGCATAATGATGAATGACTCTGTGAGTCTTCCAAACCTGTCCGGTGAATTAGTAAAGTTTAATACACCGACAGCATCTTAAAAGCAAATATAAGAAACTACTGGTTCTCTGGTTATGGTAATAAAGTAGTATAGCATCTCCTGCTTTATGGGTACCGTCTGCGCTGCTGGTTAATGTTTTAGACCAAAAAAAACGCATGGCTGAAAGAGTTATTATGTAATTCAACCATAATCCCACATCTGCAATGGATGGTGTAGGTGTGGTCTGCAAGCTGTTCACTTCTATGTGAAGACATACATTTTTTAAAAACATAGCTGATTGTCATTGTAAATGTTGTTAATGGGTGAGGCCAGCTTAAGCTAAAGGCCGTTGAGAGGTAGTCATTTTTAGTAATTTGTAGTATTTTGTTGCTGCGTCAATAAGAATCTTTTGTGAGATTGATGTTAATCTTTTTTAGCAGCAGCAGCAGCTTTTTGTTTGTGCTCCAGCATAATTCCTTGTTGCAATTATTTCTATTGTGGAACCAGTTCGTTATAACTTTAGCACAACCCTGCCCTAATGATCTTAAGTTTAATGATCTTGCTTTGCAGACTTTTCATACTAAATATGAAGCTCATCCTTGTAACCACCATTAGCTAAATTTATTTCCATGTTTTTACGAACGGCAGTATAAGACAACAGCATACCTTCAGTACCCAATGTGTGCAAACAGGATGAGCTTGCAGAACTGGCTCTCAGCGAGGAGAAGAAGAGGCTTTGCCGATTTTTCTTACACTGCAACAATAGAGATATCCATAGTAATTAAGTAAGTCCAATAAAAACATTGATAGTACAGTAATGAAATAAGCTGTGTTACGATTAAAGCCTCAGAGTCTTGGAGAAAGCTATTGTAATTGAGGAGCAGTTGTGTTATCCCAAGCTCCATTAAAATTTCATCACCCTTGCACATTTTCCATGAATGGCATTATTCAAATTATGCTAAATCACATCAGCTTGCCTGCTTTGCAATGCAATGTTGCCCATTACAATGACCGAGGCAAGATTCCCAAAGTTTAGAAATGGTGTGCATGTGATTTAACAGCATGCTTCATATTCTAAACAGATGCTGGGATAGCTACTGAGTATTGGCCCTTGGCCTCTGAATGTTTGGAAGACTGAGGAATAAGATTATTGAAACCAGCACATTTGAGACAAACCTTTGCCTTATTCAAACAAATACAGCACACATGGTTTTGAAATAAAGATAAAAAGTGTAAACTGAATTAGCTTGGGAAGCAGCTAGGCCTCTGTTATTTTCTGCATAAATATTCTGTGGACATATTTATTAAATCTACCATCATAGGTATTTTGCTTTTCATATTGTTCAGGAAGGGACAGAAGAGACAGAGCAGACGTCACTCCTTAAGGCAAGGCAAGGCAAGGCAAGTTTATTTATATAGCACCTTTCATACACGGATGCAATTCAAAGTGCTAAGGAAGCTCGGGTCCTTTTAAAGTGTGCAGCAAAATGTTGCATATCTTTTACCAGTTTGTTGTTGCAAGTGCAATTTTCTTTGCAGCCATCTGTTGCAGCAGCATCAGGGCACTGAGTTAAACCAACTTGTTAGAAGGCAGGTTCTGGGGACTGTTCTGGAGCCTGGACACATGTTCTGGACATAGGGGAGGAGGATGTTGCACAAAGGATGCTGCTCAGGATAATGGACAATGTTTCATTACATTTAGACGCTTTTATCCAAAGCGACTTCCAAATCAGGAGCAACTGGGGGTTCAGGAGGACACTTCGACACCGGAGGAGCCGGGAATTGGTGGTGAACTGCCAACCCTACAATTGGGGTCGACCTGCCCTACTCTCTTTACGACCTACTGGTCAGACAGCAAAGCACATTCAGTGGGAGGTTCCTGCACTCCACTGTAATAAGGACCGCTAAAGGAAGTCATTCATGCCCACCGCGATATCTGTATATAATGACTCCCCTCTGAGCCGGGAGAGACTTATCCTTTGAGTGACAATGGACAACATACTGATTTGTAAAAATCTGTAAAAATCCATCTATTGATCAATCTTTTTGACTACTGCAACACTACAATTTCCGCTTGGGGATTAATAAAGTCTAACTATCTAATGTTGGAATTTAAAATAATTTCACTGCTACATTCATTACAAGTGACTGAATGTCTGAAAATAAATATGAGAGTAATGCATGTACCTCCCTTTTCTTATTACGTACACGGGACGATGTTTAATTCAAATACAGCAGCATGTAGTTCACACTGCACACAACACATCCGAAAAAAGTCCAACTCAGCTTGACACTGATTTGTTATTGCATGTAACTCAGTTTGCAGTGAAATATTCATCAGTTGGAGGGAGCACCTACTCTGCTGCCCATTATAAGTCACCCGCTAACACACTGAGTGTTGCCTGTTTTAACTTAGCACAGGGAACATCATTATGATTATAGCAGTGATTCCATGATAACTGGCTGTTTAATAATACATGATAAATCGCTGGATGAATGGAACAAAGTAGTGGGTAATATTAGGTGACCCCGTGTTATTAGCACTGAGAGGAACCATTAGTGGGTTGCCTTAACCTGCCTTAATGAGGTGTCCCTGCTCTGGGAGTGAAAGGGACGATTGGTGCATACGATAAAGGGGAACAAGGAGTTATGGTTGGAGAACACAAACCGTGGTGTGTGTGTGTGGTCTCTATGATTCAACTGCGTACTGGTGTGTCTGTCTATTGAGAGAGTGCTTCATCTTTGTGAACTTGCTACTCTTTGCCCGTGAGTGAGTTAGTCATTTATTAATTTATTTGAAAAATGTTGAATCATAGCAAGATTTTCATCTTTTGCTCCAAAATGACATCCCAATTGTCTGCTCTTTCTATGTTTCTGCTGCCAGACATGCTGAAATGACCTGCTTATGACAATCTGCTTTCCACTAGCTATGTTCACAGTTTGATAAGTTTTTCTGCAAGTTTATGCATATGATCTATTGGCGTAGATGAACCGCTACACATCTGGAAATCAAGGGGGGAGTTGGAAGGAGACGTCCAGACGTCATCGTATTTCCAGCTGCATGATCACCACAGTTGCCCTTGTGATGAGCACAACGGACCAAAATATTCTTCTTACTGCACCACTCAACACTACAGTTCTGTCAGCATTCTCTCAAGTCTAACAAAACAATTGATGTACATGTCAATCACACATTAGAGTCAATACCCAGTCAAGATACTGCGGTAGCCAAAATGTAGCAACGTTTCCACACGTGACCTAGAAATTAGAAGCTGTGGAACAAAGGAAACAAAAAGCAGGGTAAAGAAACATCAGCAAAGTCTTGATGAGGAGAGTTGATGACATTTCATGAGTTGATGCTAAGAACACCAACACTAGCACCTGGATACATGCAGATTTTAACATTGGAGTTTCATATTGCTTTGAAACAGGCTACATGTGAGCTTAACAAAGCAGTCCATGCTGGGTAAGTGACGTAATGTTTCAAATATACAGAGCCATAAAGCTAATTAAGTGAGTCAAATTAATTAAGTAGTGTAGCTGCTTGTAAAAGCTCTCTTTAAATGAGGGGAGGGGGTGTGGGAGGACTTTTACGGTGGAAAATAAGTGGGGCTGGGGGGGGCTGAAGGATGAACCCCTAACCATGGACCAAGTACTAAACCCATCAGCAGATATGACAGATGTCTAGCACAGTGTGCGGATAGATGAATAACGTGGATGTGTGTGTGTTTGAGCATTCACGTATATATGTATGAGTGGACACATAATACATGTGTGAGCAGTTGTGCGACTCAACGTCATCAATACTACAGCTGCAACCGTAGTATATCTGGTGCCGTTTGTGCTACACACCCACATATAGAATGTTGGAAGAGAACAGTGGTGTCATCTAGAGTCGCCGCCTGTTTGCTACTGTCTTTATCTAGTTTCTATTTCCCATAATCATTCTGCAATGTGTGCCCCATTTCTTCATTTTTTTGGTGTCACTTTGAAACGACAAAATTTACTGTGTGAAATCATAGCTGGAAATTAAGTGCCGTCTCGCTCAACAAAAACAGTCTGAATAAGAAGACATGGACGTGACAAGTCTGCAAGGTGACATGTTGAAGTATTATTATTGTTATTGTTTGAGGTATTATTTTCTGGCAGAGACTTCCTGTTTCCTCCCGTGGGTGTCAGGTGATTGACAGTAAGCACAGCATAAAATAATGTGTCCACTGAGATGAAAACACAAAACTCAGCAACAATGAAAAGGCAACAAAACAGACACTTAACCAAAAAAAAGCCCAGACACTTTCATCTTTTAACCAAACCAAATAACCAAAGCATAACCAAATTAAAGCATCATACTGTATTTACCATGATAAATTATCCAGCGGTTTCCAAGTCATGTGGGAGTTTTCTTTGTAGTGTACAAAAAAATGTATGGCATTGAATAAATAAATACGTTGCGAGGATAAAGCTTGAAATAATTTGAAGGTGTTAAGGTATTAACCTACAGCAGCACTGGTATTAGCGTTTTTGAATGTAATATTCTTTCCACTTCTGTGTGGAGTGAATCACTGTTTCACTTTAGAGAGAGGACAAACAGTAATGACTGGTATTGCAGGCCAGAAGATGGACATCCACAGGGATCATCTGAATCAGAAAAGAAGAAGTGGCAGGAACATTACTTGTCAGTCATGTGCCAGAGCCTCATTACACTCGCACATCACCAAACAGCACATCTCTCAAGTGTTTATTACACTGGGCTTCGGGGAGAAATCGATCTAAAATGACTGTTAGGGCCATTTCTGTGGAGAGTGAAGTTGACCCGTACACAGGGATGCCTTAGTGACTGGTCTACCTGAAGTCACAGTGTTCAGCTGTCCAGGGTGTGATCCTATCACAGGCTATGTCAAACATTATGGTTTCTCTTCTTTTTTTCTTTTTTACAAGGAGAGGGAGATTGAGGAGAAAGGAAGGTTTAAAACATGAAGGAAGGAAGAGATCTACCAAGGCAAAAACAACAAAAGAAAAACGGGTAGATATATTATGGTGTATTTCTCACTTCTGCTGTATGAATACTTGACAGGGATCGTGAGAAAACAGATATAGAGAATGCTAAAAGGCAGAGACACAGGAACAGTGACTGAAAGGGAATGATTCCCTCAGCTGCTGAAGTTATCAAATAAGCATCAGTTACTGACAGGAAGCAGGGTACTTGATTCCAAAATACTATATAACCATTGGAAATAAACAGTCACAGTGATTATTTTGCCTATTCTATGAGCAAATATCTTCAAATGGGGTAATGATTTCAATAGCTAATTGATAGTCTTGACACAAAAGATACAGCACGTGCTTGAAATGGCAATCATTGCCCCTCCTCTTGAATCCGAATACTGAATGCTACATTTTGAAAGTCTTTAAAATATACTGTAGCTACCAGCTGGACAAAGAAATGAACAACTGCACAAAGCAACACTTCCTAGTATGTCGTACTGTTGTGGGTCTGTGGGGAACCCGGGGCATAGCACAGCTGTTAAGTACTTTGTAGCCGAGCTATTGTTCAGTGAAACAAAACAGCCCATTCAGCTTGGCTGGTTTCCAGAGCACTCCTATAGCGGCCAAATGTTTATCATTGTTTTGACACCGCATAGGATAGGACAGCATGGGGTATGCCTATAGATAGCGGTGTGCCTGTGTGTGTGTGTGGGGGAGAGAGAGAGAGAGAGAGAGAGAGAGAGAGAGAGAGATTGTACAATGCTCCAGAAACAAATTAGTGCAATATTGTAACAGACTATTTACCATTCTCTCTTTGACACTTCCTTCTAACATACATCCTTATTCCTCCCCCCCGTGCAATTCCTCTTGGGAGTGGCGTAGAAGTACTAGGGGTAACTCGGTGAGCATGCAGTAAAATGAGGTATTTTAAAATCGCAGGTGTCTCAGTGTTCAAACAAAAACACGTTTTTTTTTATTAGTTGCTGTTTTGAACAAAGTGATCTCTCTGCTGTCTCTAATGATTGGAGTTTCAGTCTTTGGCGTAACAGTAGAGGACAGAAATGAAAGGTGTTACATTATCTGTTCTGACTGCAGTCCGATAACTGCTGCCGCACTGATTGTGCTGCCTCTTTCCTTACCCATTTAATCCCTTCATTCTGGCAGTGTGCACAGCCAGGACAGTTCTGCTTTATTCTAATTGCATACTTTCGATTAAAAAAGCTTGTTTTCCTTGATTACTTTGATGTTGAAATGGGAGCAGGGGAGCAATTCACATTCATTCGGTGGTATTCCACCCCCCCTCCCCTGCTCTTTTGTGCTAACAGCAGAATTCCTATTTATATATTGGCAGTGGAACTAAATTACTGCAAACATCTCTGTGGGCCAGCCAGGCATAACAGATTGGCATGGTCCTGTATTATGTCAGTGCCCCCTACTGGCCACCAGCGGAAATACACTATTGTTCATTCCAGGCACGTATGGCATCGGGGGCTGTTGGAAACACAGCGGAATGGGCTCCTGGATTCTTCGCTGGGCTGCTGGAATATTTGCTAAATGAATCCCTCATGACTGGGATTCCTCTGCCAGTGTACTGCCATGTGCACATACCAGGAATTAATCCAATTTACCTCCACATTATAGGCATTTAGCTCACCCAGCCTTCCAGGAGAACTTACTGCAAGTCCAGCAGGCTTCATCTCCAAGATCCACTAACATAACATGCATTTGCAACCATGAAGTGCTTTTAAAAAAAAAAAAAAAAAAAAAGAGGCATTTCTCTGACGATTACAAAGATCATAAAGGGCTAAAAAATCTGAACAATTAGAAGATATGGGTGAGTTATGAATCAAAGGGGGCTGACATCCCTTTAAAGAGATGAGTATTCAACAGAGAAGAAGGTCCCCTGAGAAATATCTTCCAAGAGAGGAGGGTTGACTGGGGATGAAGATAAAGGAGTGAGGATTCCTTATCTGTGTTTTGATGCTACATGCTACATTATACACTTTAGTACAGCAGGTCTTAGGGCTCATCTGTCCATACAGCAGAAAGCCTGATCATTTGTGTATCATCCCATGCCCTCCATTGATTTTAACCCACCAGAGTACAGGGGCAGGTTGGCGACTAAAGGCGTGGGTTGACTCCCCCGCTGGGATAAGCGCATCTCTCCCTGGAGTCCATCACACACTGCTACAATGCTAGCAAACATCAAGGGGCATTTGCTCTTTTTTTGTATCGTATTCTCTTGATTCCTTTCCAGCAACAGTGAAAAAGTATGGAACAAACACCGTCTTATTATTATTATTAGCACTCAACTACAGGTCAATTAGGAGTGTTCAACTGCTGAGACCTCTGCTGGATCAGAAGTTAGGAGATTAAAGCAAAGAGTTAGAAAAAAAGGATTTCTCTTTGCTATGTAACGCTCCAAAGACAAACAGATCCTGACATAGACAAAGATCCTGAAGGAGAAAGCTCTGCAAGCACTGAGCTGTGATCACTGAAGACATAAATAGGATCAGATGCAGCCAACATAAGAGCGTGACTAGCAGGGTATGCCGCAAAATAAAATATGGTTCTCGTATCGACTATGAATTAGCATGCTTTATTAGATGCAATGTCATTTTAAGACTTGACACTAATGAATACATTGAAATGCCATAAAAGCCTTTTAAAGAAATTGCTCCCTTATCAGTAAAAGTACAGGATAATTTAAAGCTTTTCTGTGGAAAGCAAATGCCAACCACTGAAATGTCACAAAAAATTCAAGATAACCTGAGTCCTGAATAATGTTTTCAAGTGATGACCCCTCATCACATTCATAATACAAAATGGCATCTATGAGGCTGCTTGTTCACTTGAGTATATGAAAGAATTTCAAATAAGTTTGGAGCATTTGTAATTATGTATTTTTTTGTTGGTAAAAACAACGTAGCTCAGTTTTATTATAATAGTTCTCTTGACGAGCACCTTCCTTCTCCCATCATGTCAAAGCCCGTGCCAGCTGCACCTTGGGATGAGGTTGTTTGTCTTCATTAGCATCCAGTGTTTTCATTAGCAAGGTCCCCTCCTGTATTTGTCAACTGCAGTGAAAGGCCAGACACAACAGAATCTGGGTCGCGCTTTAATCGTTTTCATGCTATCTCCACCGCTCTCCGAGGTGTTTGTCTTCCATTAGCCGAGGAGAGACTTTCCCACACTGGGGGTTTCTCGAGCAGCTGGCACAGCCCAATCCTACCAGCCTCAAGAACGGAGGGGGTGAATGAAGCTGCAGGTTTTTTTTCCCAAGCATTCCTCGTTTCCAACCTGCATATGGCCGCAGCATGATGGCTTTTCTTGAAAACTGGCAACAACGAGATCCAGATGAGGTGAGGTGCAATTTGCTCAGCCTAGAGAAAGTCAGGTGTCTTTGCACAAACACACACTCTGTGACCCCCCCCCCCCACACACACACACATGGAATAGCACAAGCAGCATTCAATAATATAATAAATATGTCAATGTTTATACATTTTAAGGGCCAATTTTATGAATAGCATTAAACCACTTGGACCAGCAGAGATACTTTTGTTTTAATCACATGTGACTTGCTTTCATTGTACCTACAAAGGTCACTTTGCCTCACTGTAAACATGTCATATCAAATTGAAATTGTTTTTTTGCCTCAAACAAGAGGTCAGGGAGTTTGAAGAGGAAAAAAAAGGCACACACTCTGGTATTCATTGTCAGTAGTGAAGCCATTGCATGTATGTAAACTTCTATAATGGCTACATCCATTACACACATCCTGATGGGAAATCTGACAAACTCGTGCGCACGTACCGCCGACAATCTCCAGTGCACTCACCCTGCTCAACACAACAGTGCCGACGCATACGTCGCACATCGTGACCTCTAATTAAACTATGAAGAGTAACTTTGAGGAAAAGCAGTCTTCCCTCACTTCGTTTGCGTTGTGTTGCCGGTTATATCGAGAGAATAAAGGTACTGTCAGCAGTTTAATGAGCCTCTCACCTATTGTTTCCAGCACTTTTCTGTGGAACGGCATCTCTGTTCCCCGCTCTCAACAAAAATGACTGTAGATACTGCTCTGTGTGTAAGTTGCAGTGATTAGCACCTGTGATTTACGCTCTTTCTTAATTAACCTTGTTCTTTAATTCCCTCCCTCACTTATTTCCAGGAGAGACAACGGAGACTCTGCACTGACTGCTTATTGGACCGAGCCTATTCTTATGACAGGGTCATAGAGATATGGTGTATCTCACTATGTGCACATTAACCAAGTCAATATGAGATAGATGGAGAAGATGATCCTAAAGCATTAATCTCAATAAATGTGAGTGCATCTTTGGTTTCTGTATGGTTCAATGGGTAGACCCTGGCACTGCTGCAATTTTAGTATATATAGAGGCTGTTCTTACCAGAAACATCACAGCATTTGTTGGCTGTCAAATATGTTGCATGGCTGCAAGAGCTCACTTCTCACAAAAAGTAATGCGTTCTCTAAGATGCAATGGTGGAAGTAACGTGATATTGTTAAACTGCCACAGAAGATCTTAGGGTTGGTTGGGTGTCGGACTGTGTGACTTTGGGCTGGGATTTTCATCCTGTCTCCTGCCAAAACTCTACTTTGGTTTCTGTTAACCGTGAAGAAAAAGCCGCATTCATGCAATGTTGGCAGAATGGGGGAAAAAAATGGAAAAACTTCAGTTATTCCCACTTGGGAGTTTTTGTATATAGCCTCTATTAGTAGATTCAATTCTACTTGTGTTAATATAATGTGTTAAATGTAGATGTACCTTCCAGCTACGGTGGCTTCTTCATCACTATCAGAAAGTCCCGATATCTCCGACTCAGCTGCTTGTGAATACGGTCTGAATAGTATAACATCCTAAACATGGCACAATCTTTCCCTAACCACGATCATTCTGTATGCTCATCCAAGGGTGTCTAGTTCTAAACGTAACCATACTGTACTTTTTAACGATAGAGGTGGCAGACTAAGACAAACACTCATATGACTGGTTTTTTGGAAGGTGATATGGTTTGGTTTGGAAGACATGATATGAGTATCCATTGTATAAACAATAACATGGTTTTGCTATGTATGTAATTCTATGAAGGGAAAGCTCCAAGATACGTGTTGTGATGTTTTCAGAAGCACAATGAGATTTTGGTGTTGACATGGGTCCTGGCTTAATTTTATTGCTTTTTTAATATTTTATGTACATACAAATATTCACTGCCAGAGTTGCACTAACAGTAGTTCAGGTTTCCCCTGATTCCAGCAGCACGAATCCAAGTCATATGTTTGTTGGAGGTCGACTTCTGTCTTTTCACTGTATACAATTGAATAAAGAATAAATGCAATTAAAATAATATTCCAAAGAAAATGTTCGCATCACGGTAGCAGAACAAAACCATGAAACCTAATGGATATCTCTATGGGTTTGGTTGTTTAAAGCCTTGCTCATCATTCTTTTTTTCAGGCAAAGTCAATTAGGGATATTGATTTTTACTGGAGTGGTATAGTAATCTCTGCTTGCTTATTATACACCAACTTGCAGTCTATCGTTCCAAAAAGAACTTGTCCTTGCTGCGGCGCATGGTTGAATGGAAGAAAAAAGGAGGGGGGTAGTGGCTGTCGGTTCATGAGATGAGTTGTGTGCTCAACAATTCTGGACTGAATAGCTGGAGGCAGGGCATCAGAATCAGGTCAGTCTGTTTACTGATCAGCCCTGAGCCTCCAGAGAGCCACTGGGCTAACAGTGCTGTGCGGTAGTGTGGGGAGTGTTTTCAGAAGCCATGTAGGTACCCACCGCCCTGAGCTAAACTCAGCAGCATAATTTCTAAATGCAATAACCATAAGTCAGAAAAGTTGAAATTCATGGATAAAACTGGCAATGCTGCAAGTATTCATGGTGTGCATTAGTGTGAGTAGTGCTCATAGCTTGAGTGTGTCAATGCTGTAGGCTTCCATCCATCCATCCATCTATCCATCCATTTTCTAAACCACTTGTCCATTTGCAAAGAAATTACTTGTACATTATTCAGCACAAAATGGGGGAAAAGTAAGTTACGCTGCGGCTGCACAGCTTGTTTAGCGTCATGATAATGCAGTGTAACAATTGAATGCTTGTTTCTGGTCCTCCCGGGCCCTCTGGTGCCACGTTGCACACATTAGAGCTCTACTAAGTAACTTTTTTCCCATATTGACCTTAAATCATCACTTCCTGTACTGTGAAACATGACATAAAACTGTGGGAAGCCATTCCTAGTATATAAAGTCAAGCCAACTGTATGCTACGCAAAATATTAGAGACACTAAACAAACAAGTGCCAGGTAAAGAAGGTTTAACATCTGGAAAGCTGCAGAAATCAAACACTGGGTGGAATATTGAGTGGAAATTTGATGGCGAGAAAGGGAAGATTTGAATGGTATGCCCATGCTTCTGCCTAATGTGTAACCTACACAGTTCAGTTTGCTAAAACAAAATAACTTAAATATTTTCTTTTACCCCTGGGTATAAAGCACTTAAGACAGCTTTAAAGGTTTTCAATTGAAACATTATTCATGTAGTTGTGTGTTCTTCGAGCACAGAACTTTAATAAATTCATGTTTAAAGTTTTGAAGGATAGGTTCACATTTTCTCACGTCTGTCTTAAAACAATTCTCTTACCCATATGTACAGTGACACAGTATTTGGGTGAATGTAATTTTTCCAACTTTCTATGAAGAGGTCCATCACTAATGTACGATGTACCCTGTACAAAACATATTCTGCACTATAGCCAAAACAAATAAAAGCCAAATCAAGTGGGTATTTTCCAAAATTACATATTTTTTTACTTTCTTGCAGCTCAGCAAGGAAATTCTGTCTAGGAAAACGCAAAAAGCGAATTTGGTAATAAAAAGACTAACTTTAGAAGATACCCAATTGACTTGGCAATCTGAGACAGCTGAAGCCTCACTGTAGTTTCAGCTGAACTTAAGAATGCCCTTTTGCACCGAACGAGACACTGTGGAGTTTGTCCACCATCTCTTACATCGCGATTGTGATAAGTCTAGAGAGTTTAACAGCCACCATGGGAGAGAGGAATGATTACAGCAACCAATAACTGTTTAAGTGGACATATGGGCATGTAAACATTGTTTTAAAACAGACTTGGAAAATGGTTGAGCTTTCCTTTTAATACATTTGTGTCTTCTCCATTGTGGCCATCTTGCAACTCAAAGATACTACAATAACATTGCAGTGCATTTACTTACTGGCATCAATTATCATATAAAAGCAGGAAATGCCTGCTGTGTAATATCAAGAATATGTGGCCATGAGAGCCTAGTTACTCCTAATTACTCTTTTTGGTGAGAAGAGTTGTGACTCATTGTCAGGATAAAGATGTAAAATTATACATTTTTCTTTAAGCTCCATTTAGGGATTAATTTATTCTATAACAACCCTACGAGGTAAAACAGTTTGCGTCAACTAATCGCCTGAAGGTATGGATGTGATAGTGTGTGTGTGTGTGTGTGTGTGTGTGTGTGTGTGTGTGTGTGTGTGTGTGTGCTCTACAAGAAGGTGCTGATTATTCCTATTAGAATCGTGTTGTGTTTCAGGCACAGTAACAGCAGTGTCATCTGCCAATGTTATTTCATGCTCGGTTGGGTGTGAATCAATTTCATTCCGGGGAACAATTACTGAAGATTGCAGATTTTTTTTCTCTCCCATCCTTCCAATCATAACATTTGAATCAAATCATTGTGCGCTGCTCAACATTACAGTGCCAGAATCAAAACACGTCAGCTGCTCAGTGCTGTGATCATGTGACGCCTATGACAGGCAGTTTGCAGGAGGATAAAACAGTTGTTTGCAAACTGCTCTGTTTGTTTCAGTTTCCCTCAATTTAAAACTACAGCAAAATATTCCTCCTCGTTTTTTCAGCTTTGTTTTTTTCTCTGGGTCAACAAATAGCCACACATGACCTTGGTGAACTCTGAACCAGAGCGTTTACATTGTTGGGGCAGGTTAGTCAAACAATACGCTGGGATGGATGGGAGATCAAGCCTCACACAGTCTCCCATTACTCACATAAGGAATGTCAGCCCCTCGGCGATGGACCGAGAGCCTGGATTCCAGGAGCCTAGTTGGGCCAACACTGACAGTTATTTCTGGCCTCCGAATTGGAATGAGGCAGGCTGGAAATGGAGAAAGGCTACAAGAGGAGCCATGCTTCAGCGGTTAAAGAGGCTGATCATTTTGAGGTTGTGCAGCTTTCACTAACGTGGAGGTGTCATTCAGGCCCGGGTACCTCTAACTGGTGGAAAGGGTCCATCCATGGATCACTAAACAACACAGACAGACAGGCTCTCTCCAATTAGAACAGGCTGCAATGTATCCGTCCCATCTTCCCCTGGCTTTTAGTTAGACATGGATGGGTGTACTGTTAAGGGTTAAGCTAAGAGAAAAATCTCACTCCCGAAGGTGTGAGTAGGCACTGGCTCAGGTATTATTCCATCCTGCATCTGAAGGGGCCCCAAGGCTTACTAAACAATTTGATAAATAAGGAAATAAGGAAAAGGAGGGAATAAAAAATTTAGAATTCACAAATGAACCAGTGTCACTACGAAAAGAAAATTAAAACAGGGAACAATGTAGTGCCTCACAGGTTAAGATCAAGGTGAATATAATTAAAATGGCAAAGCTTTAAAGAAACAGAAGTGTTTAACGTTTATTTTGTCCACCTGCTCACTGACAGTGTGAAATTAAAACAACAATAGGACTTTTTAAGGCACACTAGGTAACTTTGAGGTAAATGCTTGGTAAGACTTTTATAGAATGGGTTATTTATATTTTAGATGTATTAAATTCTGCTTTATAATAGCACTCACCGAGATTGTGTTCAATTTTACATTTGAGAGATAAAACGCCTGTTTTTTGAATTATCACACTCCCTCCGAGATCTGTTTTAGCATCATGTCTTTCCTTTGTCGCAGAGGAACACCTTGGAGAGAATGTGTACACACGGCATACACAGATTTCCCCTCTTTCATGTCTTGTGAACTACTCATCCCTTTCCTGTCCATATCACACAGAAACCTTGGCTGCTTTCAAACAAGGCTACAATAATCAAGCCCTGATTTTTGACTCTGGTCTCCACAATATCAAATTGACAAAAGAAGAAGCTATTTCTGAAAGAAGCACAAGACCATAAAAAGCTCACAAACGGTAGAAGAACAAGAATCGATAGAGATTCTCTGTTTGCAACATTGGGGATGTACGATGTGATGTATTGTACGCCACATCAACCTTCCACCCACACTTTGCAGATCCAAACAGACACTACGCTTGTTGTTCGTCGTGTTGCCACAGCAATATTTCTATTTATCCTGTGAGACAGCTATACAAATAGATGAAGTGCAACAACATGACATTTTCTGTACTTCAATTACTTTGCGGGGCTGGGCCACGTGGGTTAAAAGCCAACAAACCATAACTTTCCCTGACATTTCCTTCCCACACAGCGACCGCTGATGGATTCTCCCTGACAAAGCTTTCATTATCGCGGAGAACAGAGAGTGCACTAAAATCTCTTCTCTTTTCTTCTCCCCTCCGTCCTCTGCCTCGCTGTCCAAATCGAGATGAACTCAGCTGCAGGAACAGAATGGGCTCTCCGCACGCGCCGTCAGAAGGGAAAAGCGTTGAATCGCTGCAGGATATTCGCCAGCAATCAAAAAGTATATCCTTATTGCGGGGTCGACATTGTGGTGCAGTGGACAGAGGGGCATATCAAATGGAAACAACTGTTCAGTGCCATCTCAGATTTGATCCTGCTACAATGAGAGAGGCTACTATGGAAATGAGCGATGATGGCATGCCATTGAAGATTAGCTCCCTTTTATCATTTATCTCAGAGTTCAGCGCACTGAGGCTCAGTGGGCCAAGATGCATCGAGTCACCTTACATGGCAGGCAGTGCCCCAACCCACCCACCCAAAGCCCTCTGGAAGGATGGAGCTCAAATGTAATATTCAGACGGCTCAATCAGCGAAACAGTTTGAACATGCGTGAGTGTAAAGATGCAATATCAGCTCAGGGTCAAAAATAAAACCTGTACTGCTGCTTCTTTTTTCTATCTGTAAAGTGACTAACAGGCAAAGATGCACAAGGGAACAATTTGCATGCCAGAGTTGGCGTCTTAATCAGATCTCTTACATGGATACACACACACACACACACACACACACACACACACACACACACACACACACACACACACACACACACACACAGACTAGTCTTATCCACCCACAGGCAGGGGACTGATTGTCTGATAGAATTAGCATTCCTGTCCAACCCAGATAGAAGCAACACAGGAATGAGGCTCACTTCAAGGGGTTCACATCACAGACAGAAACACATCCATTCACTGTGGACAGGCTAATAAATAAAAGAGTAACCCCGTGGCAGTAACAAGCCTATAAAGTATAGCTATGTTTTACAAGTGAATGAGACGGACGGCCAAGAAAGATGGTTACCTTGCGAGAGCTGGGCACTCTGTACTTTACAAGGCTGAGTGTGTGACTCTATCCAATACTGCACTGTGTTGCAGATTGACTCTCTTCGTCATGATATGAAAATCTCAGTGTGTCGCAGCATGAGTTATCATGTTTACACTGCAGAGATGATATACTGCTCTTAAGGGGAAGTGCATTTTTCTAAAAAATGAATTGGAATAGAAATACATTGTGGTTTGAAAAACAAATCAGAACATCTTAATAAATCAGTCGCTTCTTCCTCTACATACACAAACACTCACATTTACATTTTGTGCGAAGAGTGCATAGAAATTTAGGATTTTGTATATATTTATGAATTGGTAATACAGCCCGATTATTGCCCCAAACTGGTCAACCCTGATGGATGAATTTCTACTTTATCAGTTGTCACTTGACATGCAGTGCATGCATTGGGCATTTCGGACAACCGGAGGGATTTCTGGCAGGTTGTCTTACAATTCGAGCAGTTTAACTGCCCAATTTCTCTGTCACAAACTGTAGTGAGCTTGTTTCAATATTGAAGTAGTATTTTACATGTTGCGACTTTAACTGTGGTCTTGAGACTGCTGTGACATTAAACCGAACTTTGCTGCAGAACAAACAGAGCATATTGTCTGGATGCTCCATCCATCTGCAGCTCCATATTATTTTTTTCTCCTTACTCTCCTTTCATAATGGAGTTGCACAAAGTAACGCGGCCTTTCTCTCTTTCCAGTGAACATTTTTTGAGGATGCAAGCCATCTTGCTTGAATAAACTTAATTGGACTTGTCATTGAACAAAACTGACCGGGGGCTCAGTGTTTATGTTTTGTGTATGTCGGAGCAGCCACGATGTGCCCAGTTGATCTGTACAGCAGGTTCTGGCCTGGAACCCATGTCTTTTTGCTGAACAAATTCATTTTCTGTCAGCTGGCTAATTTGTTTTACCTCTGCCTATAAAAGTAGATCAATCTATCCCAGAGAAATAAATAAATACCTCCTTAAGCCAAACTGAAATGTTGGTGTAATGAAGCAATCACTTAATATTTGAATTTCCTCTTTTGTCCTTGTAAACTGTATACTGTACATAATGTAAGACAGATCCAAGCAGTGTATTGCAGCACTACAAGTGTACCCAGAACCTAAACTAAACCAGAAGTGAATTAAGGACAGCAGATATTGCCGTGAGGCTCCAGTCTGGCTGTCATGCCACATCCACGCCTGGTGGACACAGCACCGCTTAATAAAATGACTCCATGTAGGCTCCAACATATGCACGTCAAGTGCTGGATCAAAAAACATGCCCGGTGGACACGCCTTTTTGTACTTACACGGTGTCTGTTTTACAAGGCTAGCCAACCAATCGGAGCACGGGGACGTCTGAGCAGCCAAAACACGGGCCCCACCATGTCAGCGTTAGCCCTACACCAGTCCACAGAGAATGCAACTAGCAGCACACAACACAAATATAAACACATTAGCTTTAATTAGATTGTGGCCAGCACTTTGACTCCATCAAATCTAATACATATTATGCTGGATGTAATCCAGCTGGTTGCTATGGTATTGCTGCCTCTGCAGTGGAGGGGGGCTTGGAGAATCTGTGCTGCTGGGCAAGCAGTGATTTGTTTAACTGCATCTGGAGATGGGAGAGAGGGAGGCTCTGGTGTGTGTGAATGAATGTGTGTGCATGTATAGGGTGGTAACAGTGCATTTAATGTTGGTGTACATGCATCCAAGTATGTGTGTGAATGGTGATTTGAGAGAGCGAGGAGGGGGAGGAAAGAGGGGGATTGTGTGTGGTTAGGGAGGTAGGGGGTTGCTGTTTATATAAATACATGGCCACGCACATATGTGTCAGTGCAACCATGTGTCACATCCAACATATGCTCCCCAGCCGCTCTCCCTGCAGAGGGAGGCTGAGCTGTGGCACACAGCAGGACTCTCCCTGACATGATCCAGGGGGACAACATGGAGCACGGTCCCGGGGGCCACAGGGCTCAGCCTGGGGTCCTGAGAAGACTGGAGATCTGTTTGTGTCCTCCCTGTCACAGTCTGTGTGCCTGTGTGAGCAGGGAGGCCAACTGCATAAGGACACATGCACTTACAAATACATTCCTACATTTGTTTATTTCAGAGTTCTACTTTGGTCAGTACTTTGTATATAATATCGAATATGTGGTACTCAACACCTTGGAAATGCATTTCATCAGACATAGTGTGTATTCTCAGCAGGTACATATACACTACACACACGAACACTAACAAAAAATGCATAAATGCAAAAGAAACTGTTTACAAATGAATACTAACATGCTTACAGCCAAACATACATGCACATGTGTTCTGCACGTACACATCTATACACATAAAAGTCACCCTTATTTATTGCTGCATTGATTTGTTTGTAATTAGTATTTAGGGATGCATCTAATGACACTTATTGATTAAGCTGAAAATTGTTTTCACGATAAGTGAATGTATCGTTTTGACTCTAAAATGCCAGAAAGAAAGTTGTAATATGCCGAACACAGCTTTCCAGAGCCCACAGTAACATACATCAAATAGTTTTTTAGTTTTTTTTGTCAGACCTATAATTCAAAACCCAAAGACATTCCTATGAGTGGATACTGAATTCATCAAATCCTCACGCTTGAGAGGTTGGAACCAGCAAATGCATTTTCTCTTGAAAAATGACATAAAAATAGTAAAAAATCACTCAGCAATGGATACATTACTGAGTAGAGACATTTAACAGTAACGGCATCATCAGTGACAATTCAACTTATTGAATTGTCTTATTGTCTTATTGAATTGTCACCGGCGCGTCCACAGCTCTGGCGATCCTTCTTGTCCATTAGGACCTCAGGGAAAACTCCTTGTCTGTGACTGCATCATGATGCCTTCACTCTCACCGCAGTTCTCGTTTTGCTTGCTTGTTGATTTAATGGGATGAAGCTTTAGTTCTTTTTCCAGAGAGTTGGGTCTTTCCACTCTAAAGAGTGACAGCTAACACAAATGTTACTTACTCCTTTTTTAAAGATACTGCATGTTGCATTTTTTAAGAAATACTTTCAAATTCGGAGTCTTCAGTTTCTTGCTGAGAGCTGCATGAGGAGGTCGATACCACTCATGTCTGTATATTTTACAATAGAGCTAGAGCCAGCAGGTAGTTAGCTTAGCTTAGTTTTGCAGGAAGACTGGAAACAGGACTAGAAACAAATAACCTGCCAAAATGTCAACAACTTTTACTATACTACTTACACCAACGAGATTCTCTGAACAGAAATTTCAAAACGATGTGGTTTTATGGGGAGTGACGTAACAATTTCTTGGCAACCAGCGACAGTGCGATTAGTCTTTTCATCGTTGTGAGGTTGCCAGGCAACCAGCGCAAACTCAAACATAGTTCCAGGCCATGTTTCATTTTGGCGATACATTTTTACAATATGGCACCATATTATAAACTTAACCAAATCACAGTCAAACATAACACTGCTGTATGATGATTATACAAATCCTGAGATTACGTCTTTGAACATTGTGTGGCTGTGTTTGTAGTAAAGTTAGGCAACTAAAACACTTTAAAAGTTGGGGATGGGATGGTAAAATAACAAGACAAAACAAAGTTTCTGCACTGGTATCAAGGCTACAAAACCATTAATGGTAAAAGTAGCCTGATGATGATGATGATGATGATGATGATACATTCCTTTTAACATCTCAGTATGATGCACTGTATTACTGAAGGGAGCATAAACATAGTAATTATATGTTTGAAAACACAACAAAATATTCATTTTCCCATTATATACCATTTACGCCTAACCCAGAGTGTTCAGTATTTATATTTTATTTATATATTTATCTCCAGAAACTGATTAATAGGTACATTAACAAAACAAAGTGTATACACTTACTGTATATGGTCACATATTGTAACACATTTTTGATTGATGAAACAATATATTTTTTTAATTGTTGTTACCGGCAATCGATTAAATTCTTACTGAGATGTCTTTGTTCCTAATCATTTAACTGAACAAAACTCTCTAAAACAAACAAAGTGGCACTGAAAGCTGTTTTCAAGCATTTAACTTAATTGTCCCTGAAAGGGGAAAGACTTTGAGGCCTGAGATGATCTTTTTTCAGTGTGGAATGAACACCCAGATAGAGAACCCTCAAATGTCATAGCCGCAGCCTCAGCAGATCTCTGGCCAATGGACACAATGAATGTACAGGGCCTTTGCTGCTGTAATGTGCAAACATCACAGTTTGAACTGTTCTGGCTTTAGCCTGCCATAGTCTCTCTGCCTCTCCAAACTTGGAGAGCAGCACCCAAAGCTGTGTGCAGTTACACGTCTCTAATCCTGTAATTACTGGCCCATCAGCGCCTAGTAAAACCATAATTGGAACCAGCTGTCTATTTGTTTTGTTTTTTCCTCTCCCAATCGGCACCATGACCAATCTGACATTTGCAAATGCATCTCTGGACCTGCAATAGAGCCTATTTTTGTGGGGACAATTTAGTCCAGCTTACATTTGTCCAGAACCACAAGCCCTGGATCACCAGCGACTCGAAGGAGCCGTTGAACAGGAATAAGACAGCCTTCAGAGAGGGGAACAGAGATTTACTGAGGAGTGTGCAGAGGGAGCTGAAAGCGAGACTGAGGGAGAGGCAAAGAGGCATATCGGAGGAAGCTGGAGAACAAGCTCCAGAATAATGTATGGGATGTGTGGGCAGGGGTGAAAACAATCACGGGGTTCATTGTGAAGAACAATCAGGCTGAGGGAAACCTGAACATAGCAAATGAGTTGAATGTATTCTTCAGATTCAGCCTAGGGCCCTCAGTTCCACACTCCCTCTCCCCAAGCATCACAGACCCCACATCCTCCCTCTTACTCTTACAGACTCACACTGTGCCTCCCCCTACCCCCCAATATCCACCATGGATCACAATACAGCCCCATCACCACCTCCACCCTTATCAGGAAACATTGAGCACTCCATCATCTTACATACCTGCCTGTCTGTTTCCAGAAGCCAGGTTAAGATTCAACTGAGGAGACTTCGCCCGAACAAAGCTGCAGGTCTGGTCGGCATCAGCCCCAGGGTCCTGAAGGTCTGCGCTGACCAGCTATGGGGGATTCTACAGCACCTCTTCAATCTGATCCTGAGCTTGGAAAAGTTTCCAGTGTGGTGGAAAAGAGCCTGCATTGTTACGATATCAAATAAGTCTTCTCTACCCTCAATGATTATAGAAGGGTTGCCTCAATATCGCACTGCATGAAAGTCCTGGAGAGACTGGTGTTGGACCATCTTAGACCTCAAGTGACCACCTCCCTTGACCCACTGCAGTTTGCGTACTGCTCTGAGGTGGGAGTTGAGGATGCCATCATTTAGCGTGCAGCGAGCACACTCACCTGGACAAAGCACTGTGAGGAGCATGTTTTTTGATTTCTCTAGTGCCCTTAACACAATCCAGCCGATACTGTTACAAGAGAAGCTCCATAGGATGGAGGTAGACACCTCCATAACCTCCTGGATTATTGACTACCTGACAGATAGACCACAGTTTGTACGGTTGAGGGGATGTGTCTCTAAGCAAGTGGTTAGCAGCATAGGAGCACTGCAAGGGACATTACTCTCACCCTTCCTCTTTACACTGTATACTTCGGACTTCCAGTACAACGAGTCCTGCCATCTGCAGAAATTCTCAGATGACTCTGCAGTTGTGGGGTGTGTCAGGGATGGAGAGGAGACGGGAGTACAGGGACCTGCTGGAGCGCTTCGTGACGTGATATGGGAACAATCGCCTACTCTTGAATGTGGCCAAGACAAAGGAGATGGTCATGGACTTTGGGAGGACCAGCACTACATTGAACACCATCTCCATCCTTGGGCAAGAGGTGGAGATGGTGGAGGACTACAGATACCTGGGCGTCCATCTTGACAACAGACGTGTGTGGAAGTGCAACACTGAGGATGTCAAAAGGAAGGAACAAAGCAGACTTTACTTCTTAAATAAGCTTAGGTCCTTTAACCTATGCAGCAAGATGTTGCACATCTTTTACCAGTCTGCTGTTGTGCAATTCTCTTTGCAGTCATCTATTGGAGCAGCAGCATCAGGGCCAGTGACACTAATAGGTTATTCAAACTGATTAGGAAGGCTGGTTCTGTGCTTGGGACTGTTCTGGAGCCCCTGGAGGTGGGGGTGCAGAGGAGGATGTTGCACAAACTGCTCAGCATAATGTACATTGTTTCACAACCCCCTGCACGACCTACTGGTCAGACAGCAAAGCACATTCAGTGGGAGGTTCCTGCAACTCCGCTGTAATAAGGACCGCTACAGGAAGTAATTCATGCTCACCGCGATATCTGTATATAATGACTCCCCTCTGAGCCGGGAGAGTAGACTTAGTAGTTTATTAATTGCACCAGCACTATCTGATACAATCCAATACAACCTACCTTTGTATTAAACCTTATAATGCACACGTTGTAGCTGTCAAAGAAGTGTTCAGTTAATTTATGAAGGAGTTGTTAGTAATGATGTGATTTTGGATTGCTTTATACTAAGATGTTCTCCTATTATTCTGACCCTCTCATGGAACAGAACATAAATGGGGCTGGAAAAAATGTAAAACACACCATTAGAAACACCCCTAGCTCTGAAAATGAGAGAATAGCAACAAAGAAAAGGCTTGTTACATTATCTGTGATAGTGTTGATAATAAAGGGTTTCCCTTTTTTGTACACAGAACTTAAGCTGAAATCAATCACGTGCAGAACGGACATCACGTCACAACTCCTGTTAATTGTTTGTGTGTCACATCATCTGTAATATATGACACAAAAAAAGACAGTGAACGTATTGAGCAGTACTTAATTGCATTTTCGTGTTGTTTATACGTTTCGTCCCCGGTGTGTAAAGGCCTTTACTGGAAGACAAACAGCAGCAGGTAACAGTACCACCACCACTAGATATTTTGGTGTTTACTGTTCCAGAAACGATGTTCCACACAGCCATGCTAACCTCCATTTCCCTTCTGTTCTTCCTTGTGAAGGTCACTGTTTGCTTTCCTCTCTCTGTATACATTACATTTCACAGTCTATTGCTTCATTCTCATCTAATGACTTGCAGGCTCCTCCGTCTGATTTGCCAGAAATGAAAGCAGACATGACAGACTAAATGACTTTCAATTCTACTCCAGAGTAGAACTACATACCCTCAGTGAAAAAACACACACCAGATAAATAACAAACAGAGAGCATAACTATCAAGAAATACAATCATGGTGCCATAAAGCTGCACAGCAACAGAAAAGACATGATTAACGTTGTTTATGGAGTCAAAATGGAAGCAGTTATTTTATTTTAGAATTGTGCTTCTATAAACGTGTCCTTGAGTGCATTTTGTCAAGGACTGCACATGATTATAAAAAAACTCTTTGTGCAATGTTAGCTTCTACAAATTATGTTGAAAGGCAAGTGTTTTGCATTGGCAAATTACATCTGGGAGGAAACACAATACCACACAGATGATGTTAGTTACAAACCTTCATGTTGAGCATATTTTCAAGCGTTTACTGCTAATGCTATCAGTTAGACTGACCTTTAATATCTGCAGGAGGCAACTAATGAACATATTAATTAAAATCAGATTGTGATTAAATAAAAACAAATGTGAACCAAACAGCATGCAAAAGTTTCTTCTTAAACAACTGGTTATAAAGTGGAATGTTCTCAAATATTCTCAAAGCAGATGGCTTTGAGAATATTAAATGTTTCAAATATTCTCCAGAGTAAGTGTTATTGCATTTAAGAAGCAACTTTCTTATATAAGTGAATCAGGACTCAAGATAAATGCTTTCACATTGCTTCTTTTTGGCAAATACATTTAGATATTTTGATCTTAAGGAGGGTGAATTTAGCATGAAAGCGTTTACCCAGTGATATAATATTTAAACATTTTTAAGCTCCCACAAAAATGGCTCTATAAAACATTAATGTGAGATAATAGTATCATCTCACATTCAATAATAACATCATGCTGTAGCGTTTGCAGGCTTTCTTCATGGTGTTTGATACTGTACCTTAAGCCAGCATTGCCTCTGGGCTCATATTTGAAATGCTACAAATGCTATAGCAACACAGGGTAATTTAATAGGTTTCTGACTGCCAATCCCCAGGAGCCAACATGAGACGGGGAGAAAAGGCAGCTATTCTAATGTGTGCTTGGCTCTCTTCCTTGACTCGGCTGCAACTAGCACTGATAGGAATGATGGTTTTTATATGTATCGCTTTCTGAGTGGCGGCAGATGTTCCGCATTCTCCAGCAGCGCTCCGTTCCGGGGGGAAATCAGGAAAAACTACGCACTATAAAATTAAACCACTGACACTTCACCGGCCCTGAAACCAAATAGGGCCCGCAGCATCGGCAAGCTGGAGCAAATCCATCATTTCTCATTTTTAGAGGGTTCCATCTGTGCTAACTTTCATTAACACTGGCTGTATCTGCAGTTAACCGCTTTTATAATAGATAAACAGCGCACTACTTATTCACCAGGGCCCGTTGTGTTTGATTTCACATCAAAACATACAGATTGTATAGCAAAACCCCACATGGGTAAAAAGCTAACGTGTTATAATGTCATTATGTACAAAACAGCAGTAATTATTTACATTAGTGTGTGCCACAGTTAGTTTGACTCTGTACTGCCAAACACAAAAACCACTGTGTTCAATAATGTGTCTTCCAATGTGAATCAGATATGTCTGGCTCTGAAAAGTACAAGTGGAATAAAACGATTTTCTTGATGACTCATTCGAGTTTTATAATATGCCTACGTCCCAGAAATGATTTGATGCTCTTTATATCAGGTCCTTGCTTTGTGGTTTGTTTGGCAGGTTTTGTTTGGTTTTTAGAAATGTGGTTAATTTCACTCTGAAATAGGCTGCAATGTCTTTCAACAGTGTATAAAGAAAGGCCTTTTTTCACTCTTAATCAGAGTAAAAATTAAAACAGAATTTATAAAGAAGGGATTGAAGGATTGAAATAGCTTGTCATCCATCCACTGACCTCCATAAGCATAGGGAAGGTTACTTTGAATATTGCTTGAAATAAATGACTTATTGAATGATTTAGATTGTGCTGAGTTTTTTATTTCATTAACTGTATTCAGATCTATTTTTTTTGTATTTTAAGTCATTTGTAATTGCAATCGGTTAGCCTCCAAAGCTGCCTCCACCAGTGCCAGTCACACCTAGTTGAACCTGGATAAGGGGATTAGACCTCGGGCATTATGGAAATAGTAAAGATCAAAAGAGGACCAGCAATGGTCACTGTTCACGCAGGTAGACTGGTGGAACAAAGCCTTTTTAATTACCCTTTTAATTGCCCCTTTAACAGTATGAATTAGCATTTTAATGATGGGTATGTAATTAGGGTGGAAAAGGCTACGAGAGCTGCAGGCTGCTAATAATGCCTCTCAGCTCAGAGATCACAGCAACAGGAGACCAGAGCAGCTGCACCTGAGCACCGAAGCACACTGTGCTACTCAGCCAACAATGAACAGATGCTACACATACACACGCATACAAGAGGCAGACTTTCTGCACACAGGCAAACACACGTGGGTGCATCTATGGGTGCATACACACAAATATCTTGCAGCCACTGGCGTGAACAATTGGTGGACATCCAGAAAGAGAGAGAACACAGTAACACAAACAAATTCCATACACAAATACACACACACAGCAAAGTCGGAGTAAATCATTAAGCTGATCATTAAAACCATTTAACATTAAAGTGATTATGTCATCAGCCATGGTTTTCTTCATTCGCATGGTGCTATGTTGGAAACGGTTAAACGTGTAAACAACAGCATACACGTACTTATGCGCATGGACGCAGATGTATATGCAAACGGACAGCTTATACACACTCGTGCACATGTACTCTCACACTGTTCCAAGCACACAGCCTATCAGTGATAGCTTTGAGGACCTCTGCAATTACACCATTTACAAGAGGCTCCCTGAACAGCTCATGTGGAGATTGAAGGATGGTAAAGGATGGGAGTAGTTTGGCTAAAAGCTTTACAGCTAATTAAAAGACTAACGTAGCCCCCAAATGACAATTAGGATTCATTGGGCCCATATGCAAAGAAGTCAGAGATGTATATCTACTCCTGAAATGGTCACAAGATGACAGCAGGCAGTCAATATGCTATTTCTGTGTGTATCATTTGCCCTAACAGAAACTTAACCTATGTTTATGTGCTTAGAAAATAGTTAGACTGCACAAGCAGCATCAAAGATGTTCTCAAGGGGCACACAGTTTCTTTTCATATGAAAATGTAATACATTAAATAGGCCTAAAAGAGTCACAATGCAGGCAGTAATTATGTGACGTAATGGCACTATATGGGGAGAAAAAACAAAAGCGGCACACATCTCATTATTGTCCAGTAATGATATCTGCAGTGTAATAATGGAAATCCACCCTCATGTAAAAGCTTGTGTTGGGAATTCAAACTGGTCTTTTACTTTGTATGCGATGAAATACAAATATCTTCTCTCTGACCCTAGTTTTATGCTTTATGACAGTTGTTCAGCAGCTTGCAGTATTTATTTATGATTGGGGACTAATGGCATGTTGCAACAATGAGACAGATTTTTATGAGCTGAGAAGAGATCAACCCTGGCATGTAGCCTTTATTTCTGTGAAGCCTGTAATTCAGTCTGAAATCTGCCCTTCTTCTGGCTAATCTTACTCCAATTGCAGCTGCACTTTTACAAGCCACAAACTTGGTTCTATTTAGCACCCGCATTAGGACTATTTAGCCGGAGCCGAGACAGAAATATCAAGGCGGGGCTAGCATCAAGAACAGAGGACTGGCTTTGTGCAGTGTTGCTTCTGGGAGAGACAGGGGAGGGATTCTCAGTACACTCCGGACAGCCGTCCTAATTATTTTTCTCAGAGATGAGGTCACATTCCTCATGGCCCAATCATGGAGAGCTTGTTATGAACAATCTGCAGACAAACAAACGATCT
The DNA here is from genome assembly GCA_036023655.1 of Nannoperca australis. Classification (NCBI taxonomy): domain Eukaryota; kingdom Metazoa; phylum Chordata; class Actinopteri; order Centrarchiformes; family Percichthyidae; genus Nannoperca; species Nannoperca australis. Next base: position 54,437 of record JAVQJD010097032.1, on the reverse strand, counting down.
GGCTAAAAGGCATCCATTCAGCAAAAGCCCTTAAGTTTTTTTCTTTTTTTTCTTTAGAAATAATGATCAAATTCAAACAAACAAATGTAGAAACACAGTAAGGTAAACAAATAAAAAATTATAATATTTTGGCCAAGAGAGTTTTAACAGCAGAACAGATTTTTCTCTTTTCCCTCGAGGCATGCATGACTGTGGCATGATGACACAGCGGGCAATAACACCATTAGCAGGCTATTACTGTTATTTGATGTGTGTTAAACAACCCTTCTACAGATGGTTTAGTAATGTTCAGGGGTATTAGGCCTGTTGTCATGGTGAACACGAAGGCTCCAGCAAACTGTCGGGGGAACATTATTGTGATAATTATCCTCTTTGTTCCTGGTGATGTTAAGTGTTGAACACACCAAGCCAAAGAAAGAAAAAAAGAAAACACCAGACAAACCAAACATGCAAGTACATACATTTAAATGTACACATTTGATTCATGTTTCCATTTGATATCTGGCATACATGCAATGTGTATGCTTCTTTATGTATCCTCAAAGGACAATTGTATTTTCTCTTGCTGCTCTATCCAGGGAGGTTAGAGGTCAGCTGTTGGAACAATTAGTAGGGTATCATGTCTTGGTCAAAGACATATCAGTAGATGACAATAGACATGAGAGTTAGAGCACAGGGGGTCTATGATTAAAGGATGATACCCCTGCCTCCAAAACAATCAACAGGAAGCAAATGACCCTTTGCTAAATGCTGCTCCCCTTAGCAAATCTTGCAACGCCTGTCGGGCTTTCCATTCGAGTTTACAGTTTTAAAGATTTACCACTGGAAATATTTCAGCGTGTCCTTTATTTCAGACAGAGTTAGACAAAAGCAGGCTTCTCATTTCTAGCTGACAACTGTGGATTTTATCAGCTGAAATGAATGCCACTAGTGTAGCTATAACTAGCTAAAAATCAACGATGATTTGGCTGAAAATTCCATTTCTAGCTAACTTTTTAATGTTCCCAACCCACTTGTTTTTAAATCGAGAACATTGTTATGGATTCTAGCAGTTGTGGCTAGCTAGCTCGTTAGCTAATTAATGCTACTTTAATGATTTGGCTGAAAATTCCATCTCCAACTAACTTATTTTTATGTTTCCAGCTAACTCGTGTTAAAATGAGAACCCTGTTAAAGGGTCTTGGATATGCACTTGATGGCTACACCGGATATAATGCTACAACACTGAGGCTAAAGCTACATGTCCCAAGCAAAACGTCAGTTTTGACCAGTTTACGGACAAAAAGTCAGTGACCCTGTAAATTCATAAATTCTGTACCTAATAAAATGCTGCTTGGCTTTGGAAGTAATGCTAGCTTATTACTATTGGTAATATGTTAGCTAGCAGGACATGCAACTTGCATAAGAGAAGACAAATTGTTTAATTCACCCCTTACACCTTTTTTGTGTGTTTCTAATTTTGGAACAGTAATTTAAAATAGTCACCAGCTTACAAACACTTGAGATTTTTTCACATATGGTATGTATATATGTGGAGAAATTCTGTGCTTGGCCGCCCTGATGTGCTTATTATGGTTGATAAGCTATGTTTGGACAACTGAGGAAGGGGTTTAGAATGGCAAACGGTCAATTCAAGCAATTACCCACTTTGCACTTTGCTTTGTTGGTTCTTTGGTTTTGAGCTAAGTGAGCTCTGTTGTAGTTTAAACATGCCGCCCAATCAAAAAATAAAAAACAAAAAGAAGTGATGGTAGTGTATTGATTATCACTACTCACAAAGGTTATCTAATGAACACAACACCACCTATAATACACAGCAGTATCCTTCCGTGCATGTAGATAACAGTCACATCTGAACCCATGCTGACCATACCGTGGCTACCATCACACGTTTGCTTTCACATCGACTTTTTTCCTTATCAAATTTGATATTTTACAGAGCCCACTCTGTCCACATATACAATAGGAAGAGCTGATTCTGCTGAAGGTCACTCCGACATCCGAGCTGAATGAATGACATTTAGAGTACAATTTCCTATTTTTCACCATTTCCTTTGAAAGGCGTTACTCTACATGTACGCACCGTGTGCCCAAGCACCACAGCCCCACACTTCCACGTTTGTGCACGGAACCGTACAGGAGGCTTTCAACTGCCACTAAGCCCTCGCATTTTATTGCAATGAGTTATACAAACAGTAATGACATGGCAGGTTCCAGAGTCACTCTCCTCTCAGTTCGGAACACATTAGATACATAAACACTGAAAAACTGGATTAAATCCTCAAACGTTTATGTATAATTTAAAGATGAATAGTGGTTACACATACTGATTGTCTAAAATTAAAACACATTGTTACAATTAAAGACTTATAATACGTCTTTAGTTATTCAGTTAATCATGTACTCCCTAGGATAATGAATGGTTTCAGTTGATGTTTTGTTTTCAATTATTTGAATTATAAATTATATAAATAAGTAATTATACATTACAGAAACATTTGTTTTAAGTTGACTAAGTTTGTGTGGTGTACAGCATCAGAATTCATACATCATCCAGTACTGTTTTTTCTTTTTATAGGAATTCACTTATATGAATTTTCAAAACATTTATAACTGGCACTTTTGCACTTATTATAAGATGGTATTTCTTCTAACCCTGTTGCAAAAGGACATGTCTCTTTGTGCTCCCATCCAAGATAATCAAGTCATCCTTGTCCACATGCCTCTCTGTATCTCTCCTCCAGCGCCCTGACCTTTATCTTCAGCTAAATCTTATTTGCCTTCAGGACTTTATAGGGTTTTCCACTCGTTCATAATGTATTTGCAGCGTCCTACAGACTTTTCATTGCTATGACATTTGACAAAAAAACTTAATGGTAAGATATTTCAATCCCTGTATTCATTTGCGGTCGACTTTGAGCGAATCCTTTTGGAAGAGGCGGGTAGATGGATTGTGGGCAGCTTTGCTCCAGGGACATTTTCCCCATAGTTCAAGGAGATTACCTTTTTGGATGTGCGCTCCATTAAGCAGCTCCTCAAATCATAAAAAAAACTATAGTCCCTCAAAGAACTTTGCTATTGTTTACTGTCCACTAAAAGTAGAATCTAATGGACTACATAACAAACTGATGTTTCCAGACTTTTTCCTGTTAACATGACACGATGACTTTTTCTTCCTCAGCAGAGAGGCGCTGACTGAGTGAAACACAAACGACACAGTTGACATGGTTTGGAATAAATGAATGAAGCCGAATTTATTCAAAGTGAAACTTGCAGTCAGCTCATGATGTTTTTCCCTATCTCAGAATCAGAACCAGATTTATTGCCAAGTAGGTTTACACATACAAGGAATTTGTTTTGGTGCATGGGTGCCAACAAGGGCTTATACTTAGCTTATAACCAGATATAATATGTGTTGTAGCTTTTTGTTTCTATGGTGAACATTTTAACTTATAAGTACGATGACCCAGATTACTAAATTGTTAGTATTTTCACTTTTCACACACAGTATATCACTTCATCACTAAACTAGCTTATTTTGGCTTGTTTGCTCTGGAAGCTGATTTAGAAGCATAACTTTGCAGCCAGCTACGCATGCATCTATTTCAGATCCATATAAAAACCCTGTGTAGTGTTATAGTGAAACTAAAACCAAATGAGTCTCCATTGTGCACTCTGTGTTTTGGATGAAGAAATATTTTTTAAGTACACATGTACAGTCTTATTTAATCCAATATAACTCTTCTGCCATGAATGCGGTTTATGATGCGGTAATGTTTTGTTTTTGCATTTCTGGACACTGTCATAAAGGTCTTTTAATTAAATTATTTGTTTTAGCATTGAGGTCAAAGTTAGCTAACTTCCGTTAACTTTCACCAAAAACCAAAAATAGAACATTAGAAGCTTCGTAAACATAGATGTTGTATTGGACTGCATTAGATTGTAAAGGTGTACCTTATAAAGTGGCTACTGAGTGTATACATAAATGAGAAAAACCATAAATACAGATGACCAGTCATCATGACTATTACATAACAGTAAGATGAGCAGCTGATCCCGGAGCTGTGTGGGCAGAGAAGTGTTCATAAGGGCCATTACCTTAATAGCAGTGTTTGTTAAACTGTCATGGAACAAAGTCTCTGTTTTTCCTCAGCGGTAAAAAGATAAATATTTGCTAAATTGCCAGCGCAAGGTGTTCAAAACAATTCACAGCATTTCTTTGTGGCTGAAACGCAGGTCAACAGGGGTGTTTTTCTTGAAATCTTACAGTATTTCTTCAACTCAATGTCCTGTATCATTATTGTACTTAGTGATAATGATCACATGCCATTGCATTGATCAAGTCCAGTATACCACTGTTGTTATGCTATTACACTCTGCTGAGCATTACATACTTCCATTTTTTACGCTTCATGGCTGAAGAGGATAATTAATCCTGCAGAGAAACTGAAGATCAAACCCAGTGAACATGGATGTCCTGTAAAATTGTTCTGTTCCAGACATAAAGGAAACCAAACGCATATTATATGACTGCATCTAAAGTGACCAGACTGCAGATCGGCTCACAACAGAGAGAATATGTCTGTGTACACATTGCCCTGACATTGAAACACACTGTCTCCCAGAAAGGTCAGCAAAACAAATTTAAAAAGGGGAGGGGGGGTTAGTTCCTTGAGAGAGCCTTTCCTATATGGCCTTATTGACACGTCAGGATCAAATGGTAGCTTTTATAAATATCTTTTTTTTTTTTTTTATAAAACTCCAAATAAAGACACCCATACCCCTCTAAACAACCAGAGATATGTTGCTGCACCGCAGTGTGAATAGGCTGGTCTGTGTAGCCTGCAGTGGTGGTGGTGGTGGGGGTAGAGGAGGGGGGAGGGTGGGGTGGTTGGAATCAGTGACATTCTTCAAGGCCAGTGTAAGATTAAAGACCGAGGGCTGTCGTGCCTCTGATCATACATTCACAAAAGATACCCTGTGAAGAACACATCTTTAAAGAGAGGCTGACTGAAAATAAGACCACTACTTGTGAATATTTGTGGCAGCCCATTATACATATCATATAAATGGTCCATTACTGAGTAAAGAGATTACACCCCAGAGAGTTTTTTTTAGTTACCCTTCTCATTTTCTGTTTGCCCTCCTTTTTTTTGGCTCAGTCCTGTGAGCAGCTGCTTCCAGTGGCACAAGTTTGTCCTCTGTGATGTTTTGTACGTGGAAACGTCATAGATCCTAGGTTTAGATTGAGCCTAGAATGCTCTATCTTTATCTTTTATTTTTTTTGATATACAGAATCATTCTAACATTATAGCACTGTGGCATTGAGCTCAAATAGCACTGATAAAATACCAAGCCTTGGGCATAATGTGCATCCAGGAGCATTTATGCAGAAATGAAAAATGTCAATAGTGCTACCTTCCATAATATTGCCTATTTCACTGACACATAACACTGGCCGGTGACTCATGAACATAAATTTGGTGCATATAGTACAGTAAACCGAATAATGATTAATATAACTTTCATCTTGGGTTTGCTTCACTTGGTGTGGCCTTGGATCCTTTTAATAGTCATGGCACAGTGGAAAAATTTAATAGCTTGCTGTTCTGCATGTCCTTCAAAAAATGTTTCCATAATGGATTCACATTGGTGTGTGTCTATATATACACACACTGCACTATAAGCCTTGCCCTTTTTGTATCTTTCACAGAGACTTCATCAAAAAAAACTTTCAGCTAGATCACAGGATTACTGGAAAGGAACAGCAAATGGCTAACCTGCTGAGAAATATTAATGTAATAATCAAGTGTCTCAGGTTTCTCTTAATTCAATTGTCTCTCTTAACGTTTCCCGGCTTTGTCAATCAATGGGCTTGCCTTGTCTTTAAAGCAACAGTGGAGTTATCCATTCCGGCACCATTAAAACATCAATGTCTCATTTCTGCTAAATGGCAGAGGAAAGATAATTGGCATGTGTGCATGCATATTAATTAACTGATAATGAGACGATAAGGCCCCCTTCTCTATCTGCAGATGTGAAACCACTAATCAATTGGCAGTGAAATGGGCTAAAAATGCGCTTCTTTTATCCCAATACTGAAATTAAAAACCTATTTAGTACCACGTTTTCCAACAAAGTGCTTTTCATTTATTTTCTCCAGCACATTATTCAATCACACTTTCCATTTGTATAATGGTAATATTTTCATGTAATTTCCCACTGCCTCTCAGATGGGTATTTTTGATATGGCTTTGTGAAATGGCTATTCCATTCCAGCTCCATTCACTAGCTGGTAATAAACTTACAACCTATATTTCAGATTAAATGTCTTCAGCAAATGGAGCCAGCCTCAGATGTTTCATGGTGGCGTGGAAAGATCACTTCTGCTCCCTGGTGGCGCCGGAGAGAACTACTTCAGTGTTTTGCCCATGCCCCCTGGTGGCACAGTCGGGAAAGTGCTTGAACATTTTTGTAACCCAACTCTTGGCAGTATTTATTTGCAGCATAAAGCACCCACTGTCTCTGACTGTTCAGTAACAGCCTTCTGATATGCAGAGCATGCTATCTGGGGTAGTTGGAGAGCTGCAAGGTATCCACAGCTGAAACATAAGCTGACTATCTTCAAGGCTTGCTGCTTTAGCCTGCAGCAGAATTGGAAGCATTTGAAAGAGTGTGTTGTATCTATCAGCCCTGACCAGAGGTGTGTGAGCACTTCAGAGGAGAATGAACATATGAGGCTGTGAAAACAAACAAAGGCGACGCAAAGCACGCCGCAGGGGTCTGTACGAAGATCTAAACCAATGCTAGGAATGAATACAAAGGCACAGGTACACAACAACACAACACAGTATGCGAATCAGTGTATTTATCACAAAATAGTTTCTGCAATACGAACATAAGAGCTGGATTGTGTGTGTTTTGTGGTTGGCCCAGATGACTCAGAGGTTGATGGACAGTAGTGCAGCGTCGCCTCCTCCCGCTGACAGGCCCTCCTTCACCCCGGACAGGCCAATCTGTACACACAGCGACACAAACACTCAGAGCCCATCTCAGTCACCGCACAGCCCATTTGTCATGTCAAATAGCCTCACAGAGACACGGCGGTCAAGTTACAGAGGCGATTGTATCAAAGTGACCCCAATGCGATGGTCATAAATTGCTTGCTTTACGGCGAGGTGCTATATCCTTGCTCCATTGATAGGATTGAAAACAATGAAAGCACACGCTCAGCTGATAAGTAAAATGTGAAAACATTTCTCATGCAGATTGTGAATATTTGCGATTTCATTAAAAGGAATGTGTTCAGGTAATTTATCATATTTCTGACCTTGTAAAGAGTTTAGGATGAGGTGTAAAGATGACACTCAGCTAGAAGGCTCCGTTTTTGTATCCTCGACTTTGTCTGTCATTCCATTGGGTTCATCTGCAGACGCCTCCTTGGTGGAAGCGGCCGTCTTCGGCCTCTCCTCTGGCTTCTCAGAAGGTTCCACCACTATGGCACCCCGGCTTGTGTTGCAACCCATGATTCGGCAAAATCTAAGAGCCTATAGTGCACTTGTTCAGCTGATGGGAGTCCAGAGGCGTAGAGTGTTAAAACACCGGTAACCTTAACCTTAAAACCTGTATAAGTGTTGTTGGCTCAGGTGCCTTTGTTCTCTATGGCAACCATGAGACTTCCTGTTTGAGGTTCCTGATTGTGTGTTGGTTTTATTTGAAGAGCCTTTGTCTGCTGGCCGTAGTGCCTTTTTGTAATTGCCCCCTAAGCAACATTGGTTGAGAATTAACTCAGTAGCATGCCACAACATGGTTACTGATAAACACTGGAGCGGATTGTGTGTCAATCGCAGGGCAGCCATGGTTACCAACTTTTCCACAATGGATGTGCTGGGAGCTTCAGTCAGTGGAATTTATGAATTTTATTCATCATATCAGAGCAGATTTTTATTTATAGGTCTACTTAGTCTTAGGATACAGTAAAGGGGAAACATAAAGTGTAGATCATTAAGTTGGTAGTGTGAGAACGATAAATGAAAACGAATGAGTCTGATCATTTTGCTATAGAATAAAGAGAAAGTTTTAATGATAAGAATGTTATAAAGACATACATTATCGTAAAGTAAATGTGTGTTTATTGTTGAATCTTTATTTGACACTTGAGTTTATGGTGAAACTTTGAAAAAATTTAAATGATTTTGATTTCCAACATCTTTTAACATTTACATAACTTCCGGACAGAATTTATGACCAATGAAAATACAAATCTAAACCTTTAAATAAAAGTAAAATGATCTAGATAGATAAAACCAGAATCTATAAAAAATAAAACCGAAGAAAAGTTGTCTCCTGCTTTACTGTGAAGTGAATTCTCAGTGCATGTGCAATGGAGGTTTCAGGTTTCCGCATTGCACTGGTGCAAAAGTCGAATGCTGGACCGTGATTCGCTTCCAAATAGGGGTGGCCAAAAATCTTCTAGCACTGTCTATGCAAATGTGTACAACGGTAAAAGTATATATCACGACACAGTAATAGTTGTGTAGATGCAATTAAGAAATGCCTTAAAATAACCATACTTCATGTTCTGCATTTACAATCTCACTTTCATCCTCCTCCCTGTTTTCTTGTCACTCTTGTTCTGGTTGAAAAACCATCTTAGAGAGGTGCATTACTGCCACCAGCTGTTGGTAAGCAGTCCTCATACCTTAATTTGCGAGATCACGCGAGACCCCTGATTTGCTTCACAGCCCGCCCCCGTATTTGATTGACATAATATTGAATCAACCACGATAAGTTGCAGTCACTAATGGCTGGAGCTGATGATGGGATGTAAAAGTATTATTATGCAGATAGAATTAGTTTTTTTGTTTCTCACAAATATCATCCATCACTTAATCAGAATCTAGTCAATTATAATCAAGTATTCATGAAGGCCGTGCTGAAGCTTGACATACACTGTCCCCCGCGAACGCTGTAAGGAGCCCTCAAGCCTGTCTCACAGTTTTAACTGCAGCTCGGTTGTACACATGCTTTTTCTGCCTCACCTTTTTATTCATCCAAGGAGAGTCAACGTAGCACTTTCCAGTCATGTTCCTACTTCATATTCAAACAACATCCTACACTTCCACCAGGGAGCTGCCCGGGACAACTTCAATGTTCTACCATTAGCCGCTGAGCTGAGGGTTAAGTGCCTCCGTTCAAGGACACCTAGACAGTAGGTGTCAGAAATAGTGTGAAAAAGAGCAAAAAAGGAAAAATTTTAGCTCCGACTAAAGGCAACGCTTTGAGTGGACAAATCATTTGGCCCAATAGGAAGATAGCTGTAAAGAAAGACAAAGCTACTTTGTCCCTACTTTGTTTTCCTCTAACACTAGAGACTACACGCTCCCCTCTGCGCTAGTGCAGGTTAGCCTTTGTAACCGGAGACGGTTGGTCCCGGTCCCGTCTTGCCTCGCGATCATTCACAACATTCCTCAGTCGCCTCTGCCAGGCTGACTGTCCATCCAAACGAAGCCTCTTCGCCGGAGGTCCATCTTCGTCGTCCTCGTCCTCTTCTCCGTCCAACGGTCCCGCATGGGATCGCCTGTTGGGCGACCTGCCCGTCTTGATCATGTTGTTGATCTCGCGCAGACACTGTGGAAACAGGAGGGATATTTCTAGCAATATTTAACTGTGACTTCATGATTTAGCTCTACTGAACGTGTTTACTAAGCACACAAACTGTACATCCGATACATTCAGTCTACACTCTGCACACAAGTAAATAATATGATTCCAAGATGACAGTTTGATCGCTAAAAAGGTTTCCAACTATTATGTCCGCAGACCTCGGAGGGGCTTGAGTTGAAGAAGTAGCAGAGTCCGGGTGTTGGGGGGCGAGGGGTTTCTGCGTTGTACGCTGAAATGAAGATGGAGTGGTTGCTGGACAGCCGGTGTCTGCGAGGAGATGCTTTCCACTGTCGGGGGTACGGAGACAGAGGAGGTGTGTCTCCCTACAACAACAGTGACACAATGATATGTTAGAAAATCCCATTTTATAAGAAGTTATTTTTTTACATGTCCACGAAATCCGGGTTTTTGTGACCTCAGCTTGTCTTCTTGCACAGTTTGTTCAAACCTGTGCAAAATTCAGAGACTTAAACCGGTTCACTTACACCAGGGTTTGGGGCAAACTGCATGGCGAAATCCTGCATCGTTATCCTGTAGACGTTGTTGTAAAAGTCAATAAGATTGCCCCTCTCCTCCTGACAAGGTCCCGGATAATGCATGGACGGTGTGTTCGGGGTCAGCACACTGCCGCTGTGGTCTCCATTATCTGTAATCAACAATGTGATAAATGTTTGCTTCTCATTGTGGAATTACGGTACACTGTCTCCCCTTGAATTACTGATACAATGCTGTTAATATATTGTGAATTATTGTGGTCACTTGACGCGTTTTAAATTGTCATAAAACGAGGCATTGCTTTAATGCGGCTTTCCAGCTACACACGGTGATACTTGACTTATGGCTGACCCTAGATTATGCGTCCTAAAGGAGTTCAATTAAAGGTGGTGGCGAGTCAGCCTGCATGCCGAGAAATTGTCTAACATGATGCTGGTGATGTATAGAATTTGTGCGTTAAACACGGGTTCCTTTTTAATCCCCTCATCTTGTTCCTGTAGCTGTGGAATAGGAAGTGTTTCATTTGAGCTAACAGGATTCATCTGTCATTGCAACAGCAAAGTCGAGGCATTTCTTGTATGTTATTAAATTAGCATTTTTTTGCAACTTTTTGCAACATAATGTATTAACAATATAAAATTTGAACCCTCCAGTAACTGAAAGGCTAGACAAACTTACTCACTACTTTTATATACTGTACGCTGAGATGTATTTGTTAATCTGCGTGAATCCGATTTTTACATCTCTCTTTTACTAAAGGGCTTCTTACTGTTGTTTTCAGCGTGAGACTTCAATGTGTCTCTTCTGGAAATCAGCACATTTCTGCAGACCTGAGAACAGAAAATGTCTGGGTTCAGAACTTTTGAACTTTTTACACACACACACACACACCTCAAATGCACTTTAATAGTTTAATCACACGTAATCTGTCAATTTGATGACGTGGTATTAATGTGTTGACTTCAAGACTTCAGAGCTCCAGTTTCATTCTAAAGACATGGCAGAAATAATCATTAAAAACTTACACTTGTGCAGGCAAGTGGCTGAGACTTGTAGCACTTCATTATGTGTTTGAAGGGTATCTCCCCCTTAGTAATCTGTAAAAGCAATGCAAATTCCATTAGTTAATAATTTATCATGTACTTTGTAATTATTGCTATGCAAACGTGTCACATCTGGATCAATTATTTAACAGTGGTTAAAGTGGAGACTCTCTAAGATGCCCTTTAATATCCCATTATCACATGATGTCACTGACCAGTCACTTTATACGGGGTGACAGTGTAATAGTGGAATGAATGAAAATGAATATAGTTGGTGACACACTGTGCTTCTTAATCTTACAGGGTATTGTTAATAAATCAACATTTACTATTGCACCGTCACATAATGTATGTGATAATGTTGAGTTACTGAATTACAAAGGAGTGCATTATAGTGACATGTTTAAATGTATTTCTAATCCGTCAGTTAAAAGTGCAGTTACAAAACCTGAACGGAGTCAAACTGCTGGAAGAATATCCATGCATGTGGCTTTAACTGCATCAGGACAGCACGCCACAATAGACAGACACATTTAAAGTGTAAAATACTAGATACTAGACTAAAACTAGATTTGACCTTTTACCACTTCTTCACCTAAAATATGATACCCTAGACACAGGACATCCCTGCGTATGTGCCAGCGCGTTAAACAAATCAACAAATGGCCATTCGAAGTGCCGAGGCTTCTCTGGGACACGCCAAAGCCCACCTTATCCATGATGTACATGGCGCACATGAGCAACTGGTCCAGGTGACGGTCGATCATGAGGTCAGTGCAGTTGACCAGAGAGTGCTCAAAGCAGGTCCAGATCTTCAGCCGGAGCTCGTCACAAACGTCCAGTGTGGCACACAGCTCCCTCAGGCGCCTGCCCATCAAGCTGTAGACCTGAGGCAAAGAGAAGACGATTCACCTGCAAACGTTCCCAACAACTTCCCCCGGAGAAACTCCCAGACACTCCCCATAATGAATATATACACCTAAAACAGAACTAGCGTACATACGGTACATTAGCTTAGCATTTTAGCCACTTTATATCAACAACATAAACACCAGTACAGTTGTGTTTGGTGGCTCTGTCTATGCAAACACGCCTAGTAGCCACTAATAGAACAAACACCTATTAAATAACTGAACTATAGGTATAGTATAGTATATAAATACAGTATATAGATAATAAAAGCATAGTTTGGCCATTTGAGCAGCTGGACACGAGCTAAACGGAGCACGAAACCATGTATCTTGTAGAAATACCAGGTTTTCTGCTCACAAATACATGATTGTGGGGGATGGCGGTTGGAATGTCCTTTCACACCCTCGGAGGACGTTATGGTGTGGTACTATGACTGACCTTGCGAGCGAACCGATGGAGGGAGTCGCTTCTCCGAGGCCAGTTCACGGCTGACGGGGAGCGCTGTTGATCAGTGCCAGCTGTAAGAGAAAAATGTATCATCCTGTCATGTTACGTAATATCCTCTTGTTGAAGGAGGGCTTTGCTACCTTCCTGCACGAAAAACCTAAAGACAGACAGCTCAGCTCTGAGATCAACTGACAAATACAGAACTGACCAGTCAGTTTGCATTTGAGGAGTGCATCAAATAAAAAAAATTTATTCAAAATGTATTAAATTCAATAGAATTACAATAATGTAATCAAAAAGGATTTCTAACCTCCGGATTGGTTTCCGTCTGGTTGCGATTCTGTTCTCTTTGGATCTTCAAGCCATGTAGGAGGCATCACCTGCATATGACACAAAGCCCTCATTAAAGTGATTTTCAGTAGAGTGTCATGTCTCAGCCAACAGCCGGTGCCAGGTGAGGCGTCTCTCGTGTGTTACAGCCTGACCTGTTGGCAGGTTGGCAGATGGCCCTCGTTGGCTCCGATTTCCTTCCACAGAGGGGAGTCGCTGGTCCAGGCCAAGCTCTCCAGAACCTTATCTTCCACCTGGGCGAGGTGGTTGACCGCAGCGTGAGGCAGGCCCGCATCCGCCCGCACCACCAGCTCGATCACCTGAAGGAAAAAATGGAGGACGGATGTATCCTCAAAGGTGTTTCGTTGTGTATACTAAACACTGTTTTGATATATCTGCAATGCAAATCATGACAAATATGATAAAAATCCTGGCTGTGCTCATTCGCTGATACCATGGACATTTATTAAAGACATGCATGCACACTTAGAGGTGTATATGTAGACATAAAACTGGCGGGCTTGGAAACATGCCCTATAGAAGTGGTACGGCGCCAGTTTGAAGATCTGAAGGAGCTGAGGGAATTCGCACGGTAGACGTCTTGAGGATATGGTAACCTCCAGACAGCAGGCCACCAGACAGTGCTGGAGAGGTTCATTCTCGAAGATGACCTGTGACAAACACGTGCGCATCACAACCACAAGTGTGTTACTTGGGGGGGGGGGGAGGAGAAAATGAAGCTTTTGAAGGCTCAAGAAGGACATAAACATGTGGAGTACTCTAACACTCAGTGACTGTTGAATGCGGTGCCCCTAGTGTGCAGAAAAGGCGTTTGTCAGACAGCAGTTGCGGGTTGCGGCCACAGGGGGGCAGCCCAAACTCACCGAGACGCCGCTGATCCCCGGCCTGCTCTCGTCTTGACCGGCGTGGATCTCCAAGATCCTGTAATACCAGATCCCGGCTTCACGGCAGCACTTTGTAGCCAGCCCTGTGAAAAATATCACATGGCCGACATGTGTCATGTATCAACAGCAAGGGCTTTATTGCAGAATGTGATACCTGTCATTAAAAAGAACAGCTCTTCAATCTTGTAGGGATTTAAAATAGTGGAGAGGCGTTCTTGCTTCTGTGTGTGTGTGTATATATATATATAGAACATAGTGTTTATTTATATTCAAATGGCCCATTGTTTGAGGATCATGGACCATGTCAGCGTACCCATGGCCGTCTCATTTCCTGCATTGTCCCTAAGGTGCTGCAGAAACTCGTACAGCATATGTCTCAGTCTGGCTTCAATGGCCTCGGTTGGATCTCTGGAGCAGGCCCTGGATCAGAGGAATCACGGTCAGTACACTTAAGTTAAGTGTTTACACACAGTAAAACGGTCATTTGTCTCAATGTTAATGTTAAATACACTAAGTAGCCCTTGTTATATTTATGGTGAGTGTCAAGTGTTACATGCATGTAAGACTCATGTGGAGTGATAATGCAGTAATACTACAGAGCCAGTGTTCTCCTGACACTGGCCTGTTGTGGTGGATAGTAACTCTGTGACTTTATAAGAACTATAATGATGTCATTCTGAGATTTCACACCAAACTAAATGGCCACCGTCTGAGTGATACGGCGAGACTGCGGCGCTAACCTGAACATAGCGATCAGGCGGTCACTGGGACCAGACCTCGGATTTCCGGTTGCCATGGTGAAGTCCACACTCGCACAGGATGGGAGTCAGAGCGGGAACGGGCAACTAAACAAGGAAATGAACAGTAGAAACACTGAGAGACAAACAGGGCAGGTAAAACCTCGCAGTGCAGCGCAATCATTGACCAACACACGAGTGCAATTTCTTACAAACGTTTTCTCTTTTTTAAACCATTTTCATATATCTCCAGCTTGATACGAGTCATATCAGTAAAGAAACCACAGACCAAAACATGGACGTGCAGTCTGTGGTGACGCCCATTGGTTTCTGCCTTTACAGAATCATTTGCTTTCTTTACGAGAGTTTGAGGAACTGCTGACTGCCGCGTTTTACACACACGCGTGCCAGCGTAGGTACATGAGACTAGAATAATTAAAACAAGCACCAAACTTACAACTCACAACCACAGCAAAACGAGGATCTGGCAAACAAGACATTTTAGGCGACAGTTATGTTAGGAGTTTTAGTCCCGGGCTGTGTGATGTTAAAAAAGAAAAAAAGATCTCAGCTGACGTGGCCACGCCACCTTCAGGGTACTTTTTCTATGGTTGCAGGCCGTTTCGGCACTTTGACTATGAACACTCCTTCCTCCGCTCCCCCTTCAACCTCGACCGCTTCAGTCTGTGTGTGTGTTTGTTTGTTCGCCTCCTCTGTCCGGCCTGAATGGAGACTCTGTTCCTCTAATCATTCCCACAAATGCCGTTCATCATTCTGGCTTACTGTCCTCAGACCTCAGTTTACAGTGACTCATGTTTATGTGCGTTTGTGATATGGAGAAGGAAACCTGAGCTGAGAGACTGTAAGGAATCTGAGGGAAGCTGCACGATACAGAATGTGGTTCAAGAATGAGTTGTAGAAGTAATTTGTTCATCAGAAGAGTAAGTCTATACTGGCCGGGCACCGTGTGGGCAGTTTCTATGCCCCAGTTATGTGGAATAAACTCCCAGAAAGCCTAATGTCTGCCACATCAACGCCTTTAAATCAGGGCTAAAAACATTACTGTTTACTAGGGCCTTTAATTCAGGAAGCTAATTTTCTGCACTGTAGCTTTTAAATTCTACATTTTATCTTTAAAACTGCTTTATGTATTTTCATTTATTAGTTTTAACTATTGCTTTCTTTTTATCCTTTTAATACATTTTATCTTTTAAAACTGCCTTTTTATGTATTTTCAATTCCTTTTGTTTAAATTATGATTATATAGTTTTAACTAATGCTTTTTCTTTTTGTCCTTTTTTCTGTACAGCACTTTGAATTGCATCCATGAATGAAAGGTGCTATATAAATAAACTTGCCTTGCCTTGCCCAGGACATTTATGCGAATAATCCAATACAACCATATAAATCCCCCTAATATTTCCCCTTCATGTTGACATCTTTACTTGAACTGGGCTTAGGTCACTTACACACAGGCTGGTATTCTGAATAATAACAGAACTTTCTGAATCACCATTTGTTTTAGCTAATAGCGAATAGCTTTCATTAGTAAAGACGTCTGGTTTGGTCAGTCTGTTGCTTTCAAAACTCAGCGTAAATGTAATTCTTGGTTTTATTACTCAAGCAAGACGGCTTGTTGTTATCTCGACACATTTCCAAGATAAAAGGTGCCTTTTTATCTCACGGTGATCTAAATGAAGTCGTTAATGACAGTAATTTTCAGTCATTATTGCAGCTCACGTCATCTACCGCCCGGGGCGAAGTTCAAGTTTGCGTTGAATGTATTTTTTACGATTTTATTGTCAGCAATAAAGTGCTAAAGGGCTCCTCGCGTGCCAGGGTTGGACCTGCGATCCAGAGGTGCGTTGTATAAATAACTGGTGAAAGCATATTGCATACTGTAGTGGTGGATACAAATCCTGTTGACTGACTGAAGAGTTGAAGAGGATATCCCGGTCTTCCTGTTGCATTTTATTTCAGCGTTTGAATCATTTGGGGTCAAATAAGCAGAACGCCTACAACTAGTGCGGCTACTCGTACATACAATTCACAGCCTGTTGTGTTTATGCTGCCCTGATTTGTCAAGAAATGTTTGCTTTGACAAGTGGGTTAATGCACCTTCACAAAGGACCGCCGGTGGCACGAATTCCAGAAAATACTTTTTTTTTAAACACACAAAACTCAGTCAACAGCACGTTTTGTGTGGAAAAAGAAAATCTGTTCAACTGGACTGAGAACAAACACAAGAAATAGCTCGTTTAGTTTTGAACTCAGCCAGAACTCCACACCGTTGTTTCGTCACGCTCCATTATCGACTTTAACAGCTCGTCTGTGCATCATATTGAGAGAAACAATACGACGTCGTCCCCCTAACACTTTGTTTTTATCAGTAATGTGTGTAAATAATGGTCTGTTGCCAGTGTAATACGGGTTACACCCATTTCCTGTTTCCTCCAGATCTGGCCTTCACTGACACAAGCACCACCAGGCCTTAGTTTCACTTCCAGACACGTGCCCAACATTTAAACGGCTCTTTAACTAACTGTGAATTAATGTCGTTTTTGATCATCAATAAAACATCATTGTCCGAGCGCATTAACGCCTGGCTGCACTGGAGCTATTTTACTGTGGTGGGTCAGTTGTAACTCATGCAGAGGGTGGATGGATGGATGGCGGCATTCCCTTAAATCTGTCAGCTGACTTTTGATGCAGTTTGTCACGTCATTTAAGGCGAACCGTCGACTTGGCACAAGTAAACTGAACTCACGAAACGGGTTTAAAGTCACTTACCAGCGTCTGTCAGAGTCCTCTGATGGGAGAACCTCCACCCCCCTGTGTGTCCGGCTTAGCAGCAGCTGAGAGGTGCAGTCACCCTGCTGCTCCAAGGAAGTTCAGACCACTGGCCTCCGCGGCAGCAGACAAGCCCCGACTTGTCATCTGTGTCTGGTTGCTATGATAAGCAGCGAGGAGTTGTTGTTGTGTAGGAGTGACTTGCTGCTGAGCGCCACCAGGAGGAGGACTTACAGCAGAGGGGGAAACCTGTTAACCCTTCGCTTTAACACACCGACGTCGGGCCAGAAGGCTGTATTTTTAAGCATGTGGGGGAAAAGTTTGACCTTTCTTCCAACGGCAGGAGATTCTTTTTTTTATTATGGATTATAAACGCTGCCAATAGAATGTGCACAGGTACTGAATGCTGCATTACAGTATCTAGAATCACTGATTGGGACCCTACAGTGCTTCCTTTTTGCTACTTGCACTCAAAATATTGATGTTAGTCACCACCATTTTCTGATTTGTCGCTCCAAGAAAATGCTACTATCAAGGGTTCAATCGACCTCCATTTAAGCAAGTACAGTTTATTCTCTGCCGTTCTGGAGTTTTATACAAAGAAAGCAGCACAAAGAAGTGCTTTCCTCCAAGCTCACAAGAAGAAAAGTACTTTTGTGTGTCTTGACCTGAACAGCGAGACAGAACCTGTGCTCGGTGCCTTTGCGGAAACAGTAACAAGGTTCACACAGCTTTTTAAGAGCAGAATTCAAGCACTTTCAAGGTACCTAAGCCAAAAGTGTCCAGACTCTCGAAGCCTTTATCGTCACATCTAAATGATTACTATAAAATGCCAGGAGGCATCAAACAGATAATGGTTTCATTTGAAATATTAAAGGGTTTTTGGGTCACACGATTCAAATTCAAGCACATTCCTAACCTTGATAACTGTTGAATTAAGCATTTTTACAAACTTTCAAGACTTTGTACGAACCCTGCAGTAAGAATGAACACACACGGGCCAGAAAGCTCCGGTTAGTGAGGATTTCTTGAGGCCCCCAGACAAAGCAACAGGCAAAGGCACACTTAATTGATAGTCAGAAGAATATGTTTAATAAAAATAATTAAACCTCAATTTCCTCTATAGAACTTCATAGAAAGTAATCCAATAAATTACAAATTACTTTTAAGACGTGTTTTCCTGCACTACATAAAGAATTATTTTGACTACACAGACCACAACTTGCAAATATTACAACGGTCCAATGAAGAAAAAAAAGACAAGAAAAATAAAGACAAGAACTGACCAGGGTGACATTTAGAATATTATCAAGCTTGAAATAAAAATACAAAAGCAATGATGCTAGTTTTGTCATCTCAGTGATTTTACACGTGTGAAAACTCAAAGGAAACCTCCCTGTACAGCAGTAGTGTGTTTTGTCATTCCTCTTGCATATTGGTCATTGTTTGCTTGTGTCTGTGCTGAACGCAGATTCAACACTGCTTCTCTAGCACTAGCAGTGCTTTGGGAGTCCTTGTACAGTACAACCTAGGCAAAAACAAACAAACAAACAAAACGTATGGAAAGAAAAGCGAAACGAAAGCAACAAAAAAAAATAAAGTCCAATCTCGTGTCTACCATTTGTTTTTCTCCGTGCGTGTCCTAAAGAGGCTCAGCACAGTCATCAATGCATCATCCCATCGCTAGGGGAGGGGGGGGGGGCATAAAGTCCATCAGTCATATACAGCAGACGTAGCAATGGCTGGGTGTTTGCATAAGGGCACTACAAGTTTAAAGAGAGCAGAGGCGCAGATATACAAATTGACAGTGGCATGTTTAAGTTCATTGCTCAGACATAGAAAAATACTGTACTGTTAGTAATATAAATTAAAAAAAATGCAACAGTATTGCAAGCAAAACCTATGATGAGGTCTCTCTCTATATATATATATATATATATATATATATGTATATAACTGGCATACAAGAAAACCACTTTAAAGCAACATTAGAAATCAGACGAGTCTTTAGCCACCGGGGTTGTTTTGTGGTTTCAATCCACTAGAGAACGATGCTACAGCAATACTTAGCAATACAGACTGAGTTAATTCAGTGGGGGTTTTCCCAATACAGGAGGCGGGGCGCTCTGCCCCCCCCGTCCAAACAGAATGCTCCCCTCAGAAATCAGTTCGAAAGGTGTATCTAACAGTCCACTGCGTACACAGCAGTCCTAGAGCAAGCACTGTTGTGCCAGAGAAAGTTACAAAAAGGTACTTCGGCTTGAGTGAACTCCAGTGTTTTTATTTTTGTTGTCGTTTTTCTTTTTTTAAACGCGTGCCGTGGTTACAGCTGAACACGAACGTGTGCGGAGCAGCTGGACGGAATGCACAAGTGATGGACACCGGGCACAGATCTGAAGCGGTTAGTGTGTCGGACGTACAGCTGAATGAGAGACAGAGTGAGGTACAGGATAAGGGCACTTCTACATCTAGCTGAAGCTCCGTTTGTCAGGAGAACAGAACCGAGGACGAACACACAAGTGAAACACACACACACACACACACACACACACACACACACACACAACCGATGTGCTATTATTTAGCCCTTCCTGAAGCCAGCCCCATCCGGCACTGCGTACAATTTAATACCCAAAGATGATGACTGTTACTACAATCTTTACCAGGATTAGGATTTGAACTATTTTGTGCTTGCGCCACGTACTGTGTGTTCTGTAAGACGTTGGTAGACAGGCGGTCATCATGCGACACAGAATCCAAAGGGCCAATTTCCTCCAGATTTCTAATGTGATGCGTTTGAAGGTCAAAAACACTGTATTTTTTTTTTTTTACTAGCCATAGCTTACGAGGCCCCCCCTCCTTGAGACACACCATTCAAACTGGAAAGTTATGGAAGCGGTAGATACCAGGTGAGAGGAGCAGCCCAGCCAAACAAAACAGTGGAAGCTCTCAGTAAAACAAACAAACAAAAAAAACAAAGAAATTGGAAAGAAAACGGCTTCTTATACACACATTCCAGCAGAGACAAGAATGTTATGTACATGGACAGCAGGAAAACACACCCATGCACATGTACATCTGCACAGTGAAGCCAATCCATTTAGCACAGTTGAGGTAAGATGCAGTCAGAATACGCCGGGGTTGTGGTAATAATATCCAATGTCACCAAGAATCCTGAATCCTTCCTCTACAGAGACCACAAAACTCTGTTGGGACCTCAAAAAAGGGTCAAAGGGGCAGTTTTTTTTGGCACACAGTAAAAAAAAATAAAAATAAAGGTTGTTTTCTGTCCCCCACAGCTCGAGGAGTTCATTAAACTCTGACGCTGCGGTTGAAATCAACAGAGGTGCAAGTGAACGTGAACGCCTACTGGGAGAAGCTAAAGTGCGCCTTGGACATGTCGCGACATGTTTGTAAGGTGATGGTGAAAACGACGACTTTCTAAAAAATCATGACATCACAGCAGACAATTCAATTACGATCCATTGTGAAGGAGTTAAGTGTGATACTTCTACAGACCCACCCCCCCCACAAAAAAATAACAAAAACAACCAGAAGCGATATTAGAGACGGAGCTTCGGGCAATTCTGATTCCAGACAGGATGTGAACAAATGCTCGAGACGAGCTCGTCGGCGTGATATGAGTACGAGTGACGGGCGAGCGAGGCTGCGTGAGTTGGTGCACCGGGGTGGAAACATGGCAGACAGAGAATCTACAGCTTCAGTGACATTCATTAGCTGCCCAAGTTATTGCTGACATATCCAAACGTATGATCCGCAAAGCTTAAGTGTCAACGAACCTGTAAAAAGTACTGACTATTTACAAGAGAAACCAAAGTGTTTAGTCAAGTGTCGTTCCCACAACCCGCCAACAATCAAAATATATTAATAGTACAGCTCAACGAGCGTGATGATGTAGTTTTCACTTTTTTTAATAAAATTAAATCCTGACAATTACAATAATGCCTTTTTTTTGTTGCAGTTGTACATAAGTGTGGTACAAGTTCACAGAGTTCAGAAATCTACTACAGTCTGACATGCAAAATGTCTCAAAACAAGACTGTACCTTGTGAACAAAAACTGAAATTTGATTTCAGTTCCTTTCTAAGTCAGTTTTTCCTGGGTGTTTTTGTTTTTTCTCAGTTTTTGTCATCTTTATTACACAACATTTTAGTTAGTTTTTGTATTTACATGTAAAGAAATCTCAACATAAATGCTGGAAAATCCATATGTGAATATATGTATACATTTCTAGGCGATACATAAATAAATTTATAATTATATATTCATAGGATCAGTCCTCATCGCTGGAGTCTGAATCATCCGATGAGGAAGAAGAGCTCCCCGACTCTGAAGAGGACTCGGCTTTCCCGGAACCTTCAGGACCACTGTTCTCTTTTTGTTCTGCCGACTCCTCGTCTTCGTCGTCGTCGTCTTCGTCATCCAAAGCATCTTCTAGC
Source organism: Nannoperca australis (assembly GCA_036023655.1). Lineage (NCBI taxonomy): Eukaryota > Metazoa > Chordata > Actinopteri > Centrarchiformes > Percichthyidae > Nannoperca > Nannoperca australis. The sequence continues at coordinate 32,652 of JAVQJD010097032.1, read as the reverse complement.
GCCTCGTCGTCCTCCTCTCCGTCCTTCTCTGCCGCTGGCCGCGGCGATGAATGGGAGCCTGCGGGAGGAGCAGGGTCGCTGTTGGAGCTCTGCAGCTGTGTGGCGGACACGGGGAGGTTAAGGCCTGGAGTGAGAAGCATCCCTGGGTAAAGCATACTGGAGAGTAACAAGGGGTTAAGAGACAGTGGGTGACTGGAGGCCGCGGAGGCAGCTGAAGCACTTTGTGGGGCGGTGGCAGAGGAAGCGGAGCTGGAAGTGGAGGAAGGAGTCGTGTGCGAGCCCTCTGTCCTTTCTCCTTTGGTGTCCGAGGTGTGAGGGGGGGCTTTGGAGGCGGACGGCTCTCCCGTCACGCCGCTGGCGGTTCCCTTCGTCTTCTCTTCGGGGCCTCCGGTGCCCTCCTGAGCAGGCTTCCCGAGCAAGCTGCTCATGCCGAGGAGGTTCGGCAATCCAGCCATACCAGACAGCATCATGGGAAACATGGCTGCCAAGTTGCTCGCGGCCAGGTTGCTTGCGTCCGACGGCAGCCCCATCAGGCCCGCGGTGAGCTGCAGTGACTGTAAGCTCTGGAGGTTTTGCTGGAAGGCCTGCAGGCTGGTCAGGTCCATGCCGGAGATGAGGCCGTTGGCCAGCAGGGGGTTCACGCCGAGAGCGGTGGCTGCTGGGTTGGGTGCCGCCGCCGCCCCCGCAGCCTTGGCCAGAGGGTTCTTAGGTCGACGTCCGCGCCGGCTCACCTCCTCAGGAACGATGGGTCCCGTCAGGATCCTGTCAAACATGCTCTCTGGGAGGTAACCCTGTGGAAACGTGGAAGATAGAAGCTGGGTGAGGACAGCACAGCTAAAGATGAACCTTCACAGTACATGTAACAAACTACATTTATTACTAATTTATTAAGCGAGAGAGGGGCGGGGGAAGATGCATTTCTATCACTGATCAGACTCTGATCATTTATGATAGATTATCAATGTGATTTTGTACCAGATTCACTACCAGTGGACGGACAACAGACGCCCAAACTGCGAGCCTGGCTCAGATAGGATGCGCTGGGCATCTGTTGTCGGCCCACCGGTAGCGAATCTGGCACGAAAACACACTGAAAGATTAAAAACTATATAAATTATAAAATATGCACCCTGCTTGCCAACCCCTCGAGTTTCCTGTCCCTCTGTGTTTTTTATTTAATTATTTATTTTTATACTTATTCCACATATTTGTCAGTTGTGTCTAAACAGAGAGAGGTGATCCTCGAAGTGGAGACTGACATATCAGTCATATCAAAAAAAGATCTTAAAGAGCAGAATCGCTTTATGACCGAGGCGGAGAAATGAGCTTCTGGTGTGAACAGGGCGAACGCAGCGTAACAACAGCCCTGCAACTAAATCCTGCATTGATCAAGGTTATAATGTTGAGTTCTCGTTGAAGCCGTTTAGTCCACCATCGGTTATATAACTGGGGTGGAGAAAATATTTGAAATACAATTCAAGAGTACCACAAACTATAACCTCCAAAATGAGCACGAAGTGAAATCAACATCACTCTTAAACAGATGAGAACCTTCACTAAAAAGATTTGTACCCAATAAAAAACCGGTAAATTACTGTATTACTTTGTGACTCACCGACTGTTTGACAACATCGGCCCATTCAGGTGGGACTCCGTACTCTGGGTTCTCCTGAAGGAACCGGCACAGCTCCTTCAGAGGAGGAGCAAAGGCTCCACCAACCTGCAGGAAAGGTCACAGGTAACATGAACCGAAGTGCACAACAGACACACTTTACATTTAGGAGACACAAACTGGCACTCAACCTTTAAATATCATTAAAATTTACAACCTTGTTGAAAAGTAAGAAGAACAAGAAATGTGTCCCACACACAAACACACCTTGCGGGCGTTTCTCCTGTTGATGATCTGGACTCTTTCCTCTCCCGTCAGGCTGTTCACGTCAATCTTGTTGGGGTTCCTGCAGCGGTGTCTCTTCTGCTTGGGACGACCGTCCTGGAAGTGGAACTGCATCTGCATCTTATTTACACCCTGGACATGAAATGCAAACTGCAGTGAATTCTCTGCACAAACTAGTTATTTAGTTTTTGCATTGTCAAAAAAATATAATTTCTACAATAATAATAAAATAAAAACTATCTTTTGATGACCTATAAACTGCACATTAACTTATAGGGGTTTACCTTTAACGTAAAATAAATCGATAAAGTTTTATTGTTTTTGTTTAACTTTACTGTAAAACTACAAAAACCATGTACTCTTTTCACACTCCGCAGATCTGAGAAGGAGCAATAGGAAGATATGTGTATATAAAAGGAGAAGAAAAAAAAAGGCTCACGGGAATAAAGGCTCCTGTGTCTGCCACAAAACCAGGGTGCTCTTGTAGCCACTGTTCTAGATCTTTCCTCCTAGGGGCGTCGTCCCCAGCAAGCCGGGTGCCATCTTTGAGGTTGATGACGGGGACCCTGCTGTCCGTGTCCCCGGGGGCCTGGCTAGAGCTCTGGCTGAAGCCAGGAACGGGGGCCACAGCCATGCCCACCTGACCGATGCCACCCCACCCGGGAGGCACCTGGAGGTACGGGAGCACAAAACAGCGTTCAACGTGATTGAAGCGGAACATTTGCGGTTCTGTAAAACCTGCACTGTGGCACGTGAGCTCCTGCTGAGCAAAAGAACAACGGGTTACCTGGTCAGGAACAGCAGGGACTCTGCTCCTGTTCATGAAGAGTAGGTCCATCCCCTCCACGTTCTTCCTCCGTCCCCTCCGCCTCTTAACCACTGGCTGGCCGTCCAGTGCTCCATTCAGCCTCATCTGACCAGTAAGATCTGGAGGCGCTGCAAAAGGACCAGCCCCGTTAGCTGTGAACTACTCTTTTGAAATGCATCTAGAAATTGTGTTGAAATTTGGAGGCACGTTCACTTTCAGACTCAACACACGCATAAAAAAAAAGAAAAAAAGAAAATCTATGCATTCAAGTCAACCAAAATGATACTTTGCTGCCATCTAGTGGCGGTGAAGGAAAACAGCATGGCCACGTCTCAGCACATTCTGCATGCACAGGTCTTAAAGGTGCATTTTCAGTAAACCCACCAGTCTGGAAGCTGCACTGAGGCTTGGTGATGTCAGCCAGGCCCGTGTCCGAGGCGCTCTGCAGCTCATGAAGCCGGGCCAGGTACTGCTGCTGGGCCTGGGGGCCCTCCTCCGACTCCAGGGGCCTCTTCAGAGGTAGACCTTGTTTCTGGAAGGTCAACTTGAGACCTCCTTCCTGCTACAAACAGACAAACAACAGTGTTAGGGTACGTTCAGGGAGATGTGTTGTCACAGAGCAAGCTAACAAACAAGGAGACACTTCATTCCTTCTCAGATTGTTTACTACTACATACGGGAGCTTTTCCTGCCTGTTTGTCAGCATCTCTAATGCTATATACTGTTTGTTACACAAATTCAGCATAAGTGTCACCTCTTTTCTACGAATTTCTTACAAGAAGAGAAAATAATATATTCAGGTATTTTCTTGTTAGTTGTATTGGGACACATGGACACACAGCAGGTAGTGGCAGTGGGTACAGTCTATTCATAGTATGAACCGGAGTGGGAAGCCATGCCAAAGAGACAGCTGCGGTCAGCACATAAAGGCTTTATAGGTAACAAGCAGCAGGTGTTTGAGGGTCTTGGATGGTTAAAAAAAGAAAATACAAAATACAATTTGGGAAAAGATCATTGTCAAAAATCAACACAAAAGCAAGAAATTAATGGAACCAAGTCTGAAGCCTGCCCAGTTAATTGCCACGTTGCCTAGAAACGTATTAGAGAACACCCACAGCCGAGGTCTCCATTTCAATCAGATTATAAGAAAGACCCCTTCAGTCTAGAGGCTTCGAACTGAACCTTATTATATTCTCATGACTGAGTGATTTGTGCTCATGTAATCACAGCCTCAGAGCCCAATTCAAATTGAGTGTGTGGGAAAAAGAGAGGAAGGCTGCTATTAAATTAATCTGTCCTCCTGCCAGGCAGTCAAAACCGCTAATCATGCCCAAAGGAAAGAAGGAAGAAAACCAGAGATACATGCTGAACACGGCAGCTAACACCGGTCATGGCAGCAGAAGTGGTAGGGTCCTACGATTAGGGCGAAGCGGAGGGAGGAGGGGAAGACGGGAGAAATCAACATACATCGTTCAGTTTTACTGAGAACTCCTTGTTTTCTGCAACATGCTTGGTCACCTTTGACCCCTGAGGCGAGGCAGAGGGGTCCTCGCACAAACAGTTGGCACTGTCCAGCAGCTTGGTGGTGTAGAAGGAGGCCACTGCACCTCCGGGCTCGTAGACCCGACGTGTTCCGGGCCACTTGCCCTTTAGCACTGCCTGGCAGATGCTGTCCAGGCGGTTGATGATCACACGGTCCTAAATAAACAACAGCACAGACTATCAGCACACAGCTCGATTCCCCACAACCACGCTGCACATTCTTTCTCTTGATTTGTTTTCAGAACTTCTAGCGTTAAAGTTAATCAGAGACTTATGCTTGTTTATATTTAATGATAGAATATTTCCTTTTTAGCTCAATACTTGATTTGAATACCCGTCCATCAGACTTATTTGGTTCAGTGACGTATAAAATGGCTCAGAGTTCAGATGCTTCGTAAGCCACGCAGTGTTATGTGCCACGTTAACAGTGACTGGACTGCGCACACACCTTTGGCCAATAGGATGCAGCAAGCATGTAGCCCCCTCCCTGGAAAGGATGTGAGGAGTTGTTGGTGATGCCGTTCTCAGCCATGTGGGTGTCCTGCGTTTCATCCTGTGTGGTGCTCAGAGACGCCACGCTGTCCTCATCAAAGCCCTTCACACTTGTTGCTGCAGGCACTGAGAACGTAGAAGCACAGAGAGACGGACATAAGAAACACGCCCGAAGCTTTAAAAAGATTCATTTTATGTAATTCAGACGGCATACTTAAAGTTAAATGATCTGGCTGGTTAGTGATTCAGTGAAATATATATCTTTGCTCCTAAATATTACTAAATATTAAGTAATACAGTTTTTTGTTAGAGGTACCCACCTTTCTTCTTCTTACCTTCCTCTCCCTCACTTTCACTGTCTTCAGAAGATGATGAGGAGGAGGAGGACGACGACGAAGAGCCAGAGGTGCAAGACGATGAAGAGGAAGACGAGCTGGACCCGGAATGTGACGAGGAGGAAGAGGATGACGACGAAGAGGAAGAGGAGCGAGATGCAGAGCTCGAAGAGGAGCCGTTTGAGTCGGACTCGGAGCCACGCCTGGCCTCCCTGCGGCCCCTCTTGCTGGCCTTCTTGGGTTTCCTCTCAGAGGAGTTGGGCGTGAGCGGTTTGGTTCGTGCCGCCACCATCTGTCTCTCGCTGTCCCTCACCTCAGATCCAGGCTTCTCCTCCAGACCCGTGGGAGTAGCCGGTGCTCGAGGAGGGCTCCAGCTCTCCCCCTGCTTCTCCCTGCCCTCCTCCCCCTCTGAGGCCGGCTCCACTTTGGTGGCGACCCCACAGGGCTCCGTGTCTCTCGGGGCGGGTGGAGGCAGCGGAGAGCCCGTCAACACTGAGCTGGTGGCCTGGCACTGAGGCTGTAGAAGCGGGGTGGATGTGCGCGATTGCTGCTGTGCAGCTTTTGTTTGGCTGTAGTTGCGTTGGGCAGCCATGAAGCTGAGCTCAGGGTCTCTCAGGATGTGGTAGTCAGTGCGGCTGACGCCGTGCTTGGCAGCACCGATTAGCAGGTCACGATCGTGGGTACCAGCTTCCCACCAGACGGGTAAGTCGGAGCTCATCTGGCACAGCGGCAGGCGCTCAAAGAGTAATGAATGGCGAAGGACTTGTTCCCTCACCTGGCGAAGCAGCTCCACTCTGTAGAGGGTACGAGACGCTCGCTCCTCTGTGATGGGCTGGATGGTCAGAGACGGGTCCACCGCAGAGTCTGCAATGAAGACGGAGCAGGTGTGAGAGACACGAGAGAGATAAAGGCTGCTCGCTCTAGAGGTACGACCCAAAGACCTGTTTGTGCCTGGAGTTTCAACATCACACTGTTTGTCTTTCCACAAATGATTAACCTCACCCGCCCCTCTACCCCGGCACTGCTGAGCCAGTTTGTTTTGTAAGACGCTACCGACTTCCACCACCCAGAACAAAACCATTTACAGCCAGGAACACTTAGTACATACTACAATACAAAGCAATGTGATGTGAAATCAGGGCATAGTACAGCGTATAATACACTGTGATGCGACCCTTAAAGTATAAATACATCCTAATTTGACAAATTTCACAGCAGCTATTGCTATAGACATTACTGATAATATTCTAACATTCAAAATATTTAAATAATTTGTAAAATAAAAGACTATTTGCCAAGCATCATTTCTTGTTGTGGGGAAAGGGTATAGCAAACGTTCTGCGTGGTCATGCGTGAACAAGCAAGAAGACTTCTGACCTCCCTCCTTGGGTGGCAGGCGACACACCCTTCGGCACATGGCGGTAAAAGCACAAAGGTATTTCTGAAGGCTCTCGTCAGTCTTCTTGTGCAGCCGAGCCATGGCCCTGAACTTGGTCCAGTCGAACCGGCCAAGGTTTGGGTCAAAAACGACACCAAAGGTGGAGACCACGCGGTAGAAGTCGGCCTCTTCTCGCCTGGTCCATCTGAGGAAGGTGAAACATGTAAACTGTAATAACAATTTTCATAATCTTTGTTACAGTATATGAATTCTTAATTGATATTCTTGCGCACTAATTAAAATCTCAAAAAGGTCTTTTTTTGCAAACATTGTTCTGCTCGGTGTTCTGACCTTTGCTGGCGTTCAATCTTAGCAGCCATCTTGGGGTTGAGGGTGTCGCTGATTGCGGGGGGCAGCGGGCAGAGTGGAGCAGACAGTGTCATGGTGGACTGGGACTGGGACTGGGACTGGGACTGGTGGATGTGCAGGATCTGCCGGCTTTTGGTGAAGCGCTGAGAGGCTGTGATCAGACGCCTCAGCCTGGCTGTCAGCACCGAGGGTGAGGGCCAGTAGACGGTTTCACCTCCTGTCACTGGAACGGCGTCTGGATCAGAGTGATCCACGGGTACAAAGAACATTCAAAGTCAAGGAGTGGGATTATTTCCATGAAACTCTAGGAAGCGTGTGTGCACATGCGTCTTTTTCATCCTAACTTCCAATTTCACAACTTGTGTGGTAGAACCGTATTTATTCTCACGATATTGTTAATCGGCTGTGGATTAACAAGCACTCACCTCCAGCGTTGTCAGTGACGACCAAGTCTCCAGGGGAAGAGGCGTCATCCTGCATGAGCAGACAGTGCGCGTTTATGGACAAGACATACTCAAACCAGGAATTTAAGGTTACTAGACTCCAGTCAGATTAATGTGCTTTATCAGAAGACCAACACGTTTGGTTCATGTGGCCATACCTCCATATCGTCCTTCAGCAAGGCTGGAGCAGGCTTGTACTCTGGATCATCCACATCCCTACACGCAGAGATAAAGTTTGTGACGTTTTGGCAGTTGACAACCTAGCTGACAACATATATATATCTATATATATATATATAGATATAATGTTATTCAGGCTCAGGTCTAGTGTGATGTACCCACCCATCCATGAAATCATTGCCTCTCTGTTCGGCAGCGATGGCCTTCTCATCTGGTCGTCCCACGCGCTCTATGAAGCACAGGTTAGGGTCTGCACGAATAGTGTTGTACTTCTCATAACCTGGGAGTGCAGAGGAGGATAAGCAAATGCCAAAGTTAGTGAAGGATAATGCATGGAAACTGTTAGGAGATAGGGACCAGGCGATATACACAAGCTGGAGAATTTCCCACAATTACCAGGTATCGATGGAAAACGCACAGACACTAAAAACAGTGACGCCAGTTCAGTTTGAACATTTCTTTGACTTTTTAGAAAAGGTTTGAATGCTGGGACTATTACATAGTTGCTAGTTATACGACTTTTCACTGGAGCACACATTTCTCATTTGGATTACATCATTAAAGAAAACAAGATGCACTTAAAGTTGAAGTTCCTTACCATGCTTATAGACACCCAGCAGCAGACACTTGTCAGAGATGGTATCCCACCACAAGGCCGGCAGCTCCGAATGATCGGGATCTGGCACCCAGATCTTTATCTCACTAAATTAGGAGGAGGAAGAGGGGATTTAGACTGATGACATGTGGGGGGAACTTCATTAATTCAATTAATTTAATGATATTCGACACTCTGACCCTAGTTTGGGTTTTAAAACACATTTATACACATTAAATACAATTTAAAAAACAAGCCTCATTTCTTTTTTAATCTTCTATCTAATAATAATCTATTAATCTAACTTTGAAAAAATAAAAGCTTCCTTTACTTTCAATTGTAATTTCCTTGTTAAGCGTGGTTTGGATTAACCATTTTCAACAGTGATATGCTAGAGCAAAAAACAAAAAAAAAAGCCTGCCCATCTTTCACCAGCAGGTGGAGCTCTACAACCTTCTATTTCATTTGGCTGATGAGTTGTTTCTTTCATCAACAGGTTGATATCATATGCTAATGACCACACTCGCCACTCAAGGAAAAAATGTATGAGGCCGCTATTTCACCTTGATATGGAAACACTACTGTTGTCGAGAGACAACTATTCCCGGGTGTATAGTGTTGCATTAAAACTGCCAAATCCATCTGACCTTCTGTGTCTATGATGAATCCAGCTATTCCATTTTCTGAGCAGGTAAGGAGTTCTACAGTCATACTAGGCAGAGTGTTAGGTACCATCTACTGTGTTCAAGAAAACAAATATCTGTTGAATAAAGTGATTGTGTGCCAAAAGGCTCAAGAAGTCAAAACGTTAAATGTGGAAGCGTGTGCAAGGTAAAGCTAACGTCCGTGTAGGTCAAAGTTGAGCTCACCTGGAGTCCACGCCGTCTAGCACCTTCTGGGCCTCGCTTCCTATCACCTCTTGTTTCAGGTAGTAGAGCATTCTGACCCTGAGCAGCACCCTGCGCAGAGAAAACCCGGCGGTCACAACAAAGCCCTGAGCGCGCACAAACGCTGAGCAAGCAGAACCAACACGACACGCACAGCAACCTGTTGAGCAGTATGTAAATGAGTGAAATGTGTGATGATTCAGCTGTAATTCTAAAATTGTTCTGTGCAGCCCAGGGCCTGTCATTTCCCTGCCTGCACTCCAGCAACAGTACGATGCATTCTGATGAATTTATGTAGAATACATACGCCTGTATTCTAACATTTGTTTTTGTGTGTACAGCTATAAATTATTAGCAGGACACACACTACATAACTCACCATGATGGAGCAGCATACACTAAGCCTAATCAATTAACTGGTGACATATTGTTACACCGAAGTCGACATCATAGAATAGACCTCACAGGGAGTCATGAGCGGCTCCACACCTAGGCTCTGGGGACTGAATGAACAGTCAACGGTCTCTCTCTCTCTCTCTCCAGTCGTCATGTGGTCGTGCTCTGGCAGCAGATGAAGGCTGGGCAGCCGAGGCTGACGAGGTAGAGACGGGCTGACTCACAGGGGAGACATTAGCCCTGTGATGCATAATCACACATCCCAGCCAGCAGGCTTTGAGCGAAGACACTGAAGTGGTGGGAACCGTGGCGTGCCAGGCTGTAACGTCTAGTATGCCACGAGATTTTGCTTAATGTACAAGGTGTTCATCATTTTGTCTAAACACTAAATTATTTTAAATACCTGAACACTTATGAATGAGAATGGGAAAAAAAGACCTCTCTGTCTACGTCTTTGTATTTGCAGCCACAAAGATCAACACTTCTATATCAATATGTCTGTTCATGTGGACCTGTGGCCTCTTCTCCTGCCACGGCTTCTCTACAGTGCTGCTTTTCTTTCAAGAGCACTGAAAGAATTGCGAACTGCCGCTTTGAAATATAGCACACCAGGCATTCCATCTTTCTTACGGCTGTAATGCAGCTAAATATTGTTATAAATGAGCCCAAAATCCTTCCCTCATTCACTGACAGGACCAGCAAAAACTGCAGCGTTCCGAGGTCTGTTTGTCGGAGTGATGGATGTCTGTGGTGACCAGTCTGGACTTGTAGCTCTGGTAAATCAAAGTTTTGAACTTCCTCCCTCTCCCTCCTCCTGTGTGACTGGACCCACCCAGGAGCAGCTGCTGCTTCCTCTGCCTGTCAGCACAGCCCTTAATCACTCTCCTTCCAAGCCTTTGTTAGTCTGTGTGTGTGTGTGTGTGTGAGATGTGGTTCACTCAGAGAGTCATACACAATTTTTCAGAAGCAAATAAGCCAAGTATGCGCGACATGCGTGGCATGCAGAGAATTCCTCTCGGTGTGTTCACAGACAAACAATCCATCAAAAACCAGTGTAGCAGGGAGACACTGGGTCACGGCTGTTGAAATGCCATGAAATGTGTATGTGCTTTCACAAAACTGTATCCTACATGCCGAAGCAGATTAAATAATCACATCTTTACTACAGTACGCAGGAGAGCACGTTTGATATTTACACAGTAAAAAGCACAGGCTGGAGGAACTCGAAATTCTCAACAGGATGATCCATGGTGATCATCAATCTCAGAATCATTTCCCATTCCTGTTAAGGACGCCACTGAGCCCCCGACACCACCCTAACCCCACCCCCACCAGTCACATTCCGGGTCCTCTGAGGGAAAACGCCCAAGTCAGCAAAGCCTGTGTGTCCCCATTTGCCCGGCGTGTCACATATCAGACAATCCCTGGATTCAGCACAACTGGACCAGGAAACAATGGAGAACCTTCTATGGAAGCTGCGGCGCTCTGCGCCCCAAAGCCCTGTGCACACAAGCCCCCCTTTTAAACAGAAGCAGCCATCTATTCGGCTTTATATCTCAGCGGCCCGTGTTTTGATAGCAGCCATCTTTCCCCCCCCCTCTGTCTGTAAATAAGAGAGATCTATGGCGGCCATTAGCTGGGATGAGGTCTCATTAAGGATCGTATCAGTCAGCTGGTCGCGATGTGATGCACGTCTGTTAATGAATCAGTCGACTGTCGGCTCCAATAGACGTTTTAGTGCTTCCTAATTACTGTAGCTCGGAGGAGCCACAGTTAAAATTTGAGCCACGTGCAAATTGTATTTTCATACACTTAGGCTTCATTCTATTAAAAATAAACTGATTCAATCTGTGCTGGAAGAGAATAATGACCACCTGCCAGTTGCTATAATAGCATAAAGGTTTAAAACACAGACACAAGAACACACACTCTCACCCACAAGAGATAAAACACCCCAACCACAGACTATTAGTCACCATGTGCGCTGTAAGCAAGTCGAACACTGAAAGAAAGACATTACAACTCTTTCATCTAATAACAATGTTTTAGATGGTCAGGAATATTTATCCTGTATTGTGGTTACTAGTACTGCAATCTTCTAAACAGCTGCTTATAACATGATAAATTGCTGAGTTCTTGTACTGTTTGGTGATGTAGGAATATATTCGATCTTACATGGTTACTTGATTCAAATGTTTTAAATAAGGAAACACCTACTTGTTGCAGTGATGTTTGAGGTGTTTCTTGTAGCCGTCGTCCTGAAGCATGTGCTCTGGGTTGTGTTTCCTGAGCCACTCAGCTTTGTGGATGTCAAAAGAGCTGGACTGGGTCTTCACCTTCTTACCCTTTCTGCCTCGGGGCACCGGGGCGGACAAACCTAAGGGAACACGACATGTTGAAGTGCGTAGGTGCGGTATAGGAAATGTAATAGATCCCTAACTCCCACTTTGTCTTCGTGCCACTGTCTGTTGTAATAAGGCCAGTTAAATGTAGGCTGGGAGCCCTGAGACTTACCCAGGTGATTCTGCAGCTCCTTGGTGCGCCCGTCCTCACTCGGGGCAATCAGGTCCCACATGAAGCTTTTGATTTTGTCATCTCCACGGTAATGGACCAGGCAGTAAGACAGCAGGGCCCTGCAGATGGACTCCACATCCCACTCGGTCAGCTGCTTCTTAAAGCGCCCATGGTTGAGAATGTCCTTCCAACGACCCCACCTGGAAGGTAGACAACTTTAAGTGGACACGTATTTGAACATAACTGGCATTAGTTATAAACAGTAAAGGATATTCTGACCGTTTTCAGTTAGGTATCTATTTACGCAATTGCTGTTTGAATGGCTTCAACTATCTGAACCATCTTACCCATAAACAAGCAGGTTCTTCTCTACTCTGAAGCACTCTGTGCGTCCGTAGCTGTTGAGGCGGTCGTGGTTGCGCCTGAGCTTCGGTTTGGTGTCGTCGCTGTCGCTGCCGCCCTCCGAAAGCTCTGCCAGCTCATCCTTGGTGGCACTGAACGGCCTTGTCTGCTTTCTGACACGAGGAGTGTCGATCACCAAGCTGTTCTGTAGCGAGAGAACGGAGGGCAAACTACATTTCAGCAAAGGGCTCCCCAGGGCTATAACACAGATAAAAAGGAAGGCTGCAACCCTACTGGATGTCCAGCCCTTTTTCTTTTTAATTATGCTTTGCTCTGTATATTGTATTATTTGTGGTGAGGAACATACTCTGCCGTTGACCATTTCCATATCAATGTCAGCCTTTTTGGCCCATTTGTCCCAGAAGTTGGGGTCATCCAGAGAGATGTCTGTGCGGTTTCCGGACGCCACAAAACTGGCCTGAAAGCAGACATCGGAATCATATTAAACCATAATCGTATCAGCCCTTCATGATGAGCTGCTTCCAGTTGAAAATCAAACACAGTCGGTGACCTGTAAAATGTTAAACGTATGCTGCATCTCGTCCCTAATTACAACGTGAGAACCGGGTAAAAACAGCATTTGATAAAGTTTCAATTTACATCGCTTGTGCTTGAGCAGTTGCGTTCATCCATTTCACTCACCTTAGCGAAAGTGGATCCTCGTCCCTCAGACTCAATGGTGATGGTCTTTGTCCTGCGCTGGAGGATCTGGTCGATGTCCTCCTCACAGAATTTGGCCCCTTCATCCTCCTCATCCATGATGGCCCCGTATGCACCACGTCGCAACAGATCCTCAATCTCCTTCTTAGACAGCTGCTGCTGCGCTGCCTGTGAGGTAAGGAGAAAGACATTGTAGACATTTATATACAACGAATGCAAATAAATGCTATTGACCAAACTGGTTAGAAAATGGAACAGTGTGGAACATATTTCTGCATAATGAACACAACCATGGATCTTGCACCTAACAATTTCAAATCTGGTAAACACAAACACTGCATCTAAACCCACCATGTTTATTATGCAAATACATTGAGTCAGACCAGATGTGGAAACCTGCTAATAGCTCAACCTCCTTAGACTTCAGATAATTCTCAGAGGACACCAACTGCAGCTAAACATCCACCTACACACTTCACACACTGTTGACACACTCCTTCGCAAAGAGATTAGGCTCTAATAGGATCAGTTACACTTCAAGTCAAAATTTCAAGCGTGAGCTCCAAGTTTTAGAGTTTGTGAACAGTTGTTTGTCCTTGCGTGGCATCTCGTTGTTGTCTGCCATCTGTTAGTGTTCCTCTGATGTCAGAATATCAGAAACGGCTGACTTGTAATATTATTGGAAAGACAACTGGAAGAAAGCCTCAGTTGGCGATTGAATGAAACTGGCTCGTCTGGTTTTCACAGTTATTGTGTCATAAATTGGCTTACAAATTTCGCTCCAGTTTTTCTGATCTACAAGCACTTTAAGATCTTAGTCTATTTATTGTTATGCTGCCCGGAGTAGCTGGAAAATAGGGTGGATGGAGTAAACAAATGCAATTAAACATGAGTTTACAGGGATTGGCGGTGGTACATTAAGAAGGAAACAAGGATAGCAGAAAGGACGACTGGAGTGTGAAGCTTTGTCACAATAAAAAAAAAAAAAGTGTAAACACCACTCTATGTTTATCCCAGTTCCACACCAGGCTTTTTCCGTTTCCTGCTCGTTTGTGTAAAAATTTGATGCTGAGATAGTTGCACTGAAAATATTTAATTTCTAGCCAAGCGCCGTCTCAAAGCAAACACCTCTCTTTGAAAATGGAACTGAACATAATTTACACGAGTAAATGATTTAATTCCCCAATTCTCTATTGGTCTCTAACTTACCCCTCCCCCGGCGCCTCCTCCCAGGCTGTTATCTCGGCCGCTCATGCTCTGCAACACCGCCTTGTCCAGGCCCAGCTTGAGACTGGCGCGATCAAACATTTCTCGCTCGTACGAGTTCCTGGTGATCAGACGGTACACCTTCACTGCCTTGTTCTGACCGATCCGATGGCAGCGAGCCTGGGCCTGTGAAGAAAAAAAGAAACGGAGTAAAGTGCGCTACACAGACAAACTGGAGCTTACATTAATGGCACAAATCCACAGCGGCGCGTCGCATCTACTGCCGAGTGAGTCTGTGCGTGTGCCGTACCTGCAGGTCGTTCTGCGGGTTCCAGTCGGAGTCAAAGATGATGCAGGTGTCTGCAGCCGTGAGGTTGATTCCCAGGCCGCCGGCTCGTGTACACAAAAGGAAAACGAAGCGTTCCGATTCGGGCTTACTGAAGCGGTCGATAGCTGCCTGACGCAGGTTCCCGCGAACGCGTCCGTCGATCCGCTCGTACAAGTACCTGCAACACAGAAGAATGACCCATGACGCACGTACATCGCAACAACTCATTGAATACCGGACGTATTCTGTAAAGTGCTTACTTTGAGCTTTCAGTAAAAGTTTATCTAAACATTAAACGTCTACATTTTGGTCATCTTTATGTTTTCTGAGGGGTTTTATTTAGTGAATTAAGCTTTTAATAACTATCCTAATAACTACTATTCTATCCTGTCATAACGCCATAATACTTATGGACTAGGCCTTTAAAATTCACCCAAAACTCTTATTTTGCTTCTCTTCCACACCTGGGAAACAGTCTCACGAATGCTCCTTCATCCTTGTGTCCACTCTCATCCCCTCCCACAGTCCGACTTCTATAACCTGCTGCTGAACCCTGTCTGCACCTCACATGATTACAATACTTTAGTTTGCTCCAGTTGTTGGTGGGAAGCTAGAGGAGGGGGAGGGGGGGAATATGAGGGCAACAAAAGGATGAAGGTAAATGGAAAAGATTGAGGATCGAAGCTTGACAATAAAAATAAAGCCAAAAGATGAGAACCAGAAACCCAAACATTTTATCTGTAATTGTTAAATTCCTAAATGTCATTCGTTTCTAAACCTAAAGACTAGTGGTCAACCATTCCCCATGATTGTCTTGCTAAATGTTCCTGACCATTCGCTCCCATTTCTGCTTTTTGCGGGACTGTTGGGCATCACACCAGACTGCTGACACACACAGAGGGAAGCAAGGCGAGAGCTCACATTTTGATTCTCAAAAGCAATGTTGTACTTTGGCAGAGCCTTGGGCTGTACATTGTAGCTTCATGGCCATGCTATAAGTCAAAATCATTGTCCATCATCTTTACCAGCTGTTGTTCACTCCCATTACAGGTTTAGAAATCAAAACACATTTTGCACAGAATCGGGCAAAAGGCAGATGCTGACTAAATAAATAGATACTCTGACTTTTCAGAGAGAACTTGCCGTTCTATTTATTACACTTTGAACTGAAACCACATGGTAGAGCTGAGATGTTACAGTGCTGAGGGAAAGATTAAAATAGCTTGTTAACATGATTTGACAGGATTTCTTTTTTTTATTTAGGCAAAATTGTGTGATTTTGTGAGACCTGTTTGGCCATAAAATGATAGTTAAAGATGAGAAGGAAATATTACTTCCACTGTCCCCATAGGAGCAACTGCTTAAGACAATTTCCAATTTCCTCAGCAGGTTCAGTGAACTTAATTACTGAACCTGCCCAGAATTACCCAAAGCTGAGTATTACAGTGTTTGCCTGTATATGCATGTTGTATGTGTGTACACTACCTTCTGTCCATTGTATGCTGGGATACATTACCATGTCACCATGAACAGGATAAATGGATGCAGAAAATGGATGGATGTGTGTGTTGTTTTAGCTCATTTGTTGGGACGAAACACCACTCTCCATACCTCTGAACACATCACTAGAGAAATGGAGACGTACTGTCCCTAACCATTTATAGCCGTATGAGTAGCTTTTTATAGATGATTTTCAGTTTTTTCTTTTACTGCTATAAGTATTACGCCTTCAAGAGATTAACATTATTTAAAACGTTTTTTTTTTCAGACTGTAGGATTTTTAAGTTTGAGCTATAAAATAACAAATCCTTTATCATCTGTTGCCATTACCTTCTCTGAATGAGGTAGTCTTCCAAGATGTCCAGGCAGCGCACCATTTGGGAGAAGATGAGCACCTTGTGCCCTCCGGCCTTCATCTTAGGCAGCAGCTTGTCAATAAGGACCAGCTTCCCGGCAGACTGCACCATGGCCTGCAGGTGAAAGTCGAAGGCAGTGGGGCTGTACACCTCCCTGAAGTCCTCTAGGATCTTCTCTTCTGCCCCTGACATAGGAAAGACATGGACACATCAGCAACACTGTGTCTTTCGTCATGACGATCAGGACATTACTCCTTTTTTTTTTTTACAGCACAAATGCATGAAAAATTACTTTAGAAACACTTTTCCCATCTCTGAATGTCACCTTTTTTAGATGCCTGTGTAAAGTATATCTATATAGTATCATTTCAGGAGTATATGCGGGGGGGGGGAACGTGTATTTGCAACTGTGACACTGTGGTTTAATTAAAGAGGAGAGAAAAAAAGATGTGTTGAGATTTTATTGGCTTTCTTGAGGCAACTTTACCAGTATGCAGATTATGAGATAACAAAATCACTTGAGGCATCAAATTATAGTGAGCGCCTAAATATGCTAAATTGAGCCCACAACCCCTCTTGCAGACTAAACAGGAAGTTGGAGAATGCCAAGATCACAACTACACATTTCAGCTCTATTTAACTAAACTAACCTATATTTAACCTTAATTAAAAAAAAAAAAAGGCACCTCCTACCTTTGATGAGGTAGGGGTGGTTGCAGCACTTTCTCAGCTCCATCATGGTGTTGACCAGGTTGGGCATGTTTGCTTGGCCAGCTCCTTTAGCCAGGAAAGAGAAGTTCTTCTCTAGGATGGCGCGGTAGTATTTCTTTTGAATGTTGGTGAGCTCAACCTCGATGATGGTTTCCTCTTTAGGGGCCAGCTTCTTCTCCACGTCCTCCTTCAACCGACGCAGCATCATGGGCTTCAGGATACCCTGAAGCTTCTGTACCTGTGGGCCCAAAGATGACAAGAGTTCAGTTTAGTAACTTACACGTCATTACAACTTTTCTTTTTATATGCTCCCGTGAGTTTTTCCATTCCCAAGATAGAATAAACTATTGTATTCAATATTTGTATTATGAAATTTGGATTCCAATGCGACACTAGTCCATGCATTTCAGTTTCCTTACGAATTTACAAATTGATGTGTTTCACCACATATGGAAATGCGTGTTTCATGATGGTAATGGATGACGCAGATGCAAAGAACCATTAAAAGTACACTGCAGACAATATGCAAATGATGACTGCGATAACGTTAGCTAGTGCCAAACCCCTCAACAGTAGTTGCCTGCCACAAAAGGAACACAAACTGCTTACACACATAATCTGGCCCAAACATCAAACTACTATTTTATATCAAAGTCAAAGTCATATTATGTATATCATTGATATCTGGCTTGAGAGTTATTATGAAGAATGTCTTTATTTTATATGTACGTGTTATGTTTTGTGTGCAGAACCGCATTTCCCAAATCACGAGTTTGTGCTAACAGTACAGCATCACAGCTTAGTAACTGCTAGACCCTCAGAAGTGGGCCAGCTTTCCCCAACCAATGTTCTTTTATTACACATGTAGGCCCTCATCTCGAGAGCGCCATTAACTTTTACAAGAAAATGATTCCACATTCCCACTGGCACAAAGAGCTCCTGGATTTAGTGCCGCGTGTTGAGTACTAGCTGTTCCAAATATTTTAACTTACAACACGAGTGCCACGCTTCAGACATGTTTTAATGGTCTTTTCCTCGAGCATCGCTTTAGTGCTTCTGCCTAAAAATGAAATGCCAAACAGCAACGCAGAAGGAAAGGTAAAAAGCCTTTTTTTTTGTCAGCAACTGTGTCAACACACAGTCCAACAATGAGTAGCATAATACCCTATTATCTGTTAACATTATTCACCATATGGTGTGTGTGTGTGTGTTGTACAATGTCACTGTGGCCTAGTTAGACAAAGCCCCACTTCGAGGGTTCCATCTGTACCACTAGGCTCTTAATATCTGAGCTTTGTGCTGTGGAGCTCTAAGAAACAATAACTTGTCTTTTCAAATAACATTCACCAAAAACTTTTAACAACTGCAAACATTAAGGTGACAAAAATGGCACCAGACTTGAATTTCTGACTTAATTATACGGTACGGTTCACTCCGACGTGTGTTCAGAATTTATTTTCATAAACCCTAAAACCCGCAGACTCACCTGCTCCTCTGTCTTAAGGTCTCCAAACTCCTGCATGAAGGTGTTTTCGGAGGGGAAGCGTGCCGGCTCCAGGAAGTGGAGCAGGCTGAAGAGCTCCTCCACTGTGTTCTGGAGAGGAGTACCCGTCAGCAGGACCTTGTGCTCCTGATAGAGAACAAGAGGCACGAGAAGAGAACGTTTCAGTATTTACAAAAGAAGCACTACTGCATCAAACTGTTTAAAACGATTGCTTTATTAAGGATACCGTGTAACATTTTATTTCATGCCATACCTACACTTGACAAAACAGTCTGCTGTAGAGAATGACAGGAACTAGACAATGTTTTGAGCATTAGATTCAAGTCAAAACAGGTTGAATTAGTTTTTAAACCAGTGTTTTAAGTACAGCTTTGTTTTTGTATCCGTCTTTAAGTTGACGGTATATGTACCAGGTTCATGAGCTTGAAGCCCTCGAGCAGCTTGCAGTTCTTGTTCTTGAGGCGATGGGCCTCGTCGATGATGACACAGCGCCACTCGATGGCGTTGAGTTCGGGACAGCCTCCGAGGATCATCTCAAAAGTGGTGATAACAGCCTGGAACCTGTAAGCACCTCGCAACACACGGCCCTGAAGGCAAATACGGGAGAGAGATGCAGGAGAAACTTTGTAAAGTAAAGCATTTATACAACTACTACTCTTTTAAAACTCTTTTTTTTTACTTTTAAAAGAGATGACATTTGTGTTTTTTTGCAAGTGGAGGTGCGTAAAAGCACATTTATTCAGCTCATTTGAAAGAGCAAGCCTTGTGAATTTGAACGATGCAGAATGTGTCATTAAAAGAGCTGCTTTCTGAGGGGGAAGACTTTGGAGAAACTTTACATAGTTCTTCATTGCACCCCTGGGGTTGTTCTTCTTACCCGTCAACATCATTTTCAGCCTTACTTACTACTTGACAGCAAACACGTGGCTTCTTTTATTTTCTGATTTCACCAACAATCGAAACCTCTTGGTTGGGAAGCTTTCTACAGTATCACCAGGACATGAGCACACACCTGCTAGCGAGGCTGCATGCGGTTTATTTATTTGTTTGTTTGTCCGTCTGTCGGGGGAGTGTTTGCTCCCCCCCCTCCCCCTCTACATTTGTATCTACTGCCATGACAACAGTCCTCGAGGGACACTCAGTTATCCAGTCACCCCCTCCCACAGCCAGCCAGACGACTGCTGGAGAGGAGCCTCTCTCTCTCCTCCGATATGCCTGAGCAGCGCTGACAGGGAGCTCCCCTTGGGGGCTGCTATGACATCACAGGCTGCCTGGGAGACAACCCGGTGGCGGCTCCGCTCTGTTCGTCTCTCACCCGCCTTAATTCCTCCTACGGTTCGTCTGAACACTAAGAGCTTCTAACTGCCTGTTGTGACACATCATATGGCCTGCCAACCACAGAAAGCCTCTGCCCAAGGCTCACTAACTACCTAACAGCCTACTTACTGTTGGGCATGTACCCTTCTTTGAATATTGTTCTATTCTATGTTAGTTCTATAAACCAACTTTACATTCATAAAAATGTTCTCATGCCTAACACACTAAGCAATCATGGGATTCATTAACTGTTGATTTCAACCTAGAATCTGTAGCACTGTTTAAGTGTATAGATTTATTGCAGATTTTACAACTCTTTCACGACTGAATAACAGAAGTCACAAAAAAGTATTAATTTTCTGCCATTTCTTCCACACACAGAATCGACACAGAGCCTTTTTTTTTTTACAGAACACGTTTGCCTGAGATATTTACCATCCTTCAACTGCTGCCCGCTTTCCTCTTTCTACAGGTGATTTTTGCCTCAGAAACATTGTGGTAAGCGGGTTTTCTGCATTAGTTCCAGAGTCCCAGTGTATATGGGCTTTGTGCTACACACGGTAATCACGTTCTGCCTGGCTTTTCAATATCCGACTCCTATTGTTGTATGCCGGCCTCCTGTTTTCAAACATATCATATCATTAATTATTCACAGTGCTGCCGTTTTCTAAAAAGCACTGTGATTATTCTAATGGAAGTGAATCACTGCCTTCCAGCCTGAAGGTAAGCGCACAGCAATGTTACTTTCTGCTCAACACTCTTAAATAAAAAACTAGGAATTAACTAAAAGGCCTCTCAATCCTCGCGATACCATTTGTGTTAGGTATGTGAAGACAAGCTGAATGCCTGGCTGTGTATCCATGACGAATTCTCGGGCCAAAACAACTACTGTGGTCACAAAAAACAGACAACACTGAGAATGAAAGCAGTGTTCTTTCTTAAAAAATGCATCCTCTATCTCGTTACCTTATTACACTAACTTTAAATTCATATAATAAGCTTTTAATGTGGTGAATACATTATGGGATGACAGAAATTCACAGGCTCCACGGAGATATTAGTCTTCAACCTTGAAATGAAACCGTGCAAATAAAAATAAGGGTTCAAACATTTCTGGTGTTCATTATATTGTTTTCCAGGAGAGGGGCACACTGAGAATGGTACGTAATATACTGTACGTGCTGCACTACCCCTGTGTGATATGTTGCTCCCAATTAATCTTTTTTTCAAACTTTTTATACTTATGTAACAAGACAAGTATTTGTGCCAAGTGAGCGAACACCCTGATCCCCAACATGTACAGTAAATATTAAAAAAGGCACAAAAAAAAAAGGATTCTTCTTCATTTACCTGTGCATCCCTGAAATACATCTCGTACTGCTGAAGCATCTGCCTGCTGACCATGCTTCCGTGGTAGACGATGACATTGAGATAGGTCCAAGTACGGAACTCGCGCTCCCAGTTGGCAATGGTGGAGAGCGGGGCGATGATGAGGAAGGGCCCTTTTATGCCCACGCGATGGATCTCTTCGAGGAACGTGATGGACTGGATGGTCTTTCCCAGGCCCATCTCGTCTGCCAGGATGCAGTTTCGCCTGACAGGTGGAGATAACAACGGTTAGGAGAGAAATAGGTGGAGACGCAATTGAGGTAGAAAGGGAAGAAAAACAGCAGAAGACGGAGAAGGCAAGAGTGTAGCAAAAGCATTTACAAATCAATGACACCTGTGAGAAAATGTAAAGATTTTATCCCCGTTGTGTGTACAGCATACAGTGTGGGTGTGTGGGGGGATATGGATTTTAAAGTCTGATAATGTTGCTGCTTGAGGTATTATAAATCCATATCACCAAGACAAAGTGGTATGTATTAATCATGCATTTCTGTAGCATGTAACAATTCTTCTACTGGTTCAAACCGAGTACACAAAAAAAAAAAGGGGAAACGATGAAAACGCAAAAATCCCATGATACTAAAAGAAAAAACCATGAACAAGAAAACAACATCATCAGCAGTAATAACAGACCAAAGAGATGAGATACAACATAATAGCAAATGCAACTCCCGCTCCTGCGTGGTGTACTCCGGCAAACCATTTATTCAGCTGTCCAGTGGGTGGTGGTATTATGTCTTGATTCTAATTGCAACGTGCAGATATTCCCACTGGCCTCTTAAGCGGCTCTCTACTTTTGATGAATCTCTCTGCGTAGGCTTACCCAAACTCCGGCATGCTCACACATAAAAGCCATTTCCCAGGGTTAATGCAAGCACACTGACACCATGTACTCCAGATGTGGTACAGATGCAGCGCAGATTTGGTAATCGTGGGTGAAAAAAAAAAAAAAAGCAATTGTTGTCTGCACCTTGACGAGGAAATTTTACTCTCCTCGCTGGCCCAACCAAATAATGTGAATTGAGTCGCACACGCACGCACGCACACCAAGAAACGAGATTCATTATTCATTATCTGCAGTTCCAATGCACCCAGAGGATTCCTCTTGAAATACAAAATGTAAATGTACGTAAAATCGCTAAATCAATAAATATACGATACTATGTAGTATTCTATTGCCATGGGATCACTGAAGCTTTACAAGCAGTATGTAAAGAGATAACATTTGGCTTGAGGTGTAAGGCGTATACTAAATTTACAATTTGTCTTTCCATTTGAAGCTGAAGCTATTGAGGCCATCTACCTATACTGATATAGAGTGGCCGCATGTCACTGTCCCATAATAATCTATGACATTTTGATTAAAACATGTATTCTATTATTTTCTCTTACTGTATTATATTGTATTGATTCTGCATGAATTGGATAGCAATTTATTATGTAGGTTCAATACAAGTCCACACTTATTTTGTTAAGGTTACACTTGTAGAATACTGGTGTCAAATTTGGCCGTGTACTGTGTGTGTGTGTGTGTGTGTGTGTGTGTGTGTGTGTGTGTGTGGTCAACATCAGGGTTGCAGATATTGGTCACATGATCCACAATGACCAACACACACCACAGGCAAACATTTTGTGTTGTTTCGTGTTTCTGGAGTGTGAACGGGTTGTATATGCGTGTGCATGTATGCATGCACAGCACTTAAAACTAACCTGTTGTACCAGTTGAAGAGGAGCCAGTTGACACCCTCTAGCTGGTAGTCCCTGAGGCTGTTGCCATTCCGGTATTCCCTCGACTGCTCCCTCTTCTTCCACAGATTGGCTGGGGGCCGATCCTAATTGACAAATTTTTACACAGAGTTAAAATTAGCATTTTAAAATGTAACTATATTTTATATATTATATATAATAACTGTTAAACTATATTTAACTGACTGATCTGTGTGTAGTACGGTTACTATATTACAAATACAACCATGTATTTTGCTTTGTGTAGAACGTATAGGTTACAGTTGAAAACATGGCTCTCTTCATTTGTTTTTCATGCCCCTCAGGTTTGAGCACTAATAGTCTGTTGCCAGTTTGTCTTTAATTAGGAAATGACTTCTAATAAAAAATAAACTAACATTTTTATTTTTACAGCAGAAACATCAGTCACTGCTCTTAAAGTGACTGGCAGCGGGTGTTTCTGGGTGTCCGAAGTCTATTCACTTTGTTGCGAGAGTGTGGTCTTTTTAGTTTCATTTTTGCGTTGCCCATTTATTTCACCATACAGTATGTTCGGTGGGTGCAGTGTTAACACATTCTCACCAAAGATTCCACTACAATAAATCTGTTCATTATACAAAAACAACAACGACGATAAAGGGGGAACTCCCTTATTAGCACTTCAAAATACCAGCAGCTAAAGAAAACAAATATATACACAGTTTGAGAGCGATGGAGGAAAATGGAAATACAGTGATGAGTGAGGAATGTCAGCAGGAATGGCTCACCATCCTGCGCGACTCTGGCTTGGCTGCCTGCAGCTGCTCAAATTCTTCAATCTTGCTCTGATCTACGTCGTCCTTTAGCTCCCATGTGCTGTCCTCGTAAGGCAAAGAGCACCACTTCACCAGGTAGTACACCACCTCCTGCAGCAGGCAGGAGAAGAATTAGCACTGCAAAAGACTCGAGTGAGGCTAAGCTCTGCTTTTATAATATTAACAAAGGCTGCAAGGAAGCCCATTAGGATGGCCTTGGGCACTTCTGAGATACAAAGACATCACTAGAGTGGAGGATATACTGACAGGAACAAAAACCACAAAAAACTGTAAAAAGACTAAAAACGTGCAGGCATGTAGACACAAATAAACACACGCATGCTTCTCATGGATATGATTAACAAATGAAACAGGATTCATTTTACCTCTCCTGTGTCTTTGTCCTCACAATACGACACCTCCAGCACTCTGTCTACCTCTAAATAGTCGGGGTTAAAGGGCTCCTCTTCCATCTAAGAGAGACAGGAAGAAAGACAAGAGGGAGAGAGAGAAAAAGAAAGGCGAGAATAAACCTAAGTGCCCACTCGCCATCTGGAATCTGAGATAAGCATCACTACTGTATCTACTTAGCGAGTAAAGAGATTCAAATATATGCACACAGATGTGCCTGCCCACACAAACAAAACACAAAGTTAATTAAACATCCACACGCATAATATTCACACATGGATGTACACTAAACGCACACATGTCCTAAGAGACACCAAACTGAGAAAACACACACCTGTGCATACCAAATGCGCAACTGTGTGTGAACACACACACGAAGACAGCATTTACAGTATGTCCACAGACAAAAACACAGCCTTACATCTGCAAAGAAGAGTGCCCTCTGTGCTTGTTTCATCTTGAAGCGTTTGATCTTCTGCTGAATCCTCTTGTCCTTCTCCAGCTGCTGCTCTGCGGCCCACTCACAGTGTAGGTAGGAGCTGACACACACACACACACACACACACACACACACACACACACACACACACACACAAAAATATGAGGAAACCCTGAATAACACCTTCTAAACAGCATCTGGGGCGACTGCTGAGGCCAGTAACTGTGATCACAGATTGCAGATGTGGTCAGAGGTTCTTTTTGTTTTGTTTTTGTTTTTACTGACATGCGGATCAGAAAGTCGCTGATTCATTTTCCACCCTTTTCATCATAGGGCTGGAAACATAATGAATACGATCTGGCTGAGGACAGATTATCTGTCGAGTGGAAAGATATGTGGTAGTAGAACGCTGATCACTACAATTCCCCTGATCACTACAATTCTCGATAATGCCCCTAAGTTCAGAGTAGAGAAATGAAATCACTGTTGCAAAATGTGAAGATAACATACATGGAAATACTGAAAACTGTTCTCTGGACATCTGAGATGCTCGTACAAACACATAGGTCTTATCCAGCATCTTTCGGCCCATTTTCTATTTTACTTTTACTCATTTTAGTTTCCTGGATTTTGTGTTCAAATTTAAGAAGAGAAACATTATCTATAAACAGACGTTTAGAAGAAGTTTAATACAAACAAATATTATTATTTTTAATATTTATGTCATAAAAACAACAGCTGCTGACCTAAACTAACCACAAAGAGGCCAGAAATAAATAACAAACTTACTAGTTTTTGTATTTTACAAAAAACTCCTCCACTTCGACCACCACTCCTTGAGATACCTAGAGAGAGGTTTAAAATAAAATAAAATACACAACATTTAAAGGCTGTATTATGCCATTTAACAAAGTAATTTGAATTTGAACCAAAGTAGTACACAGTTGTAGATTTTGATAAAAGATACAAATATGAATTAAAATTATAATTAAAATCAGTTTATCGATCAAAATCATTGCAAAAGCAACTTTCATGTTAATTGTGCAGCATTTTACTGCATGTTTTACAATCGCTAAAATCCAAGAGAAAAAAAACCCTGCTGCCAATCATTACCTCCTTCTTGGCGATGCGAGAGGACATGATTTTGTCAACAACTGCAGCATCCTCTTCACTGGGGTTCTCCTGCAAACGCAGTGGACATGAAACATTTAATGTCAAGTGTTACTTCATAGGCTCACACGGCAGAAATTTGCACTAGCCTCACAACACTTCATGATATAAAAACCACACCACCACAGTGTGTAATAATAAAAAATCTAAATAAAAACTGCACAGCACTTCCTGAGGTTTCTTTTTTTTTTTAAAGGTTTATATTTTCTTTGTGGAGTTTTTCCTTATCTGAACAAAAGAGGTTAAGGTTAGAGGTTAAATATGTTGTACAGATTGTAAAACCCTCTGGAAAATGTGATTTTTATTACATAAAAAAAGGGTTTGCTACTCCCGCATAGCCTCCACCTGTGCAGAGCAAGTGAAAAATGGTGATTTAGAGAAATGGAAACCAGGATGTAACTGTTGGAGAATATAATTCTAGAAAAATGTTTTTGAGCAGACTGTCGTCGCAATACTCCCCCTCCTAATTTCTCTGCTGTTGCGTCTAAATGAATAAAAATGGGCACTGAATATGTATCTTCCCTCTTTGTGCATACTGCAGGGGTCCTGGTTAGTACATCACAGTGTGGTGGTGAAAAAAAGAACAGGCTGTTATCCACTTAACTGGAGCTCGTACTGCTACTGTTCATCTACAAAATGAAGATTTTTTTTTGTCTTGTATATAAAGTTCTTCACTGTAGGATTTATCAGCAATGAAAATAATTTGACCCTACTCTGGTGCAGAATTTGTCATGTTTCCTAGAGAAAATGAATGACCTTTTACTGAACTTACCAACAAAACTACTTACCACAAAGAGTTGAAGAGCAGACTGCTTGGATGCTGCAGCGTTGGTTTTCTTGGCTTTGACAATAACCTTGACTTCGTCATCAGACAACCTGGCCTCCAGCTCTTCAGCGTATTTCTTTCTCTTCACCTGACGATTTGATCGCCTCTTCTAGAAAAGCCAGATGGGTTGGGAGAAACGCGTTGACAAGAATATTCAACTGACCTGGATTAATTCATGCACAATTTCACTACAAACAGAAAATCTTTAGCTTAGAATAAAGGGCTGCTTCCATTAGCAATTGTGAAAAGAAATCAGCAGTTATTCAAGAATTACAGACATTTCTTAATTTTATTTCCTAATCTGACAATGACCTACAGGTAGTAGAGACTAAGTAAATGTAAAGTTGGGGCAGGTTTGAACGTGGAGGTCAGGCAGTGAGAGGCTATTTCCTATGTGTACACAGGTATCTCAAGTCCGAACATGTACCGTGCACTCGTGCTTATTGCTCCCTTATGCAACATTATATGGGAGAGTATTCTACCTCAGTGTGCTTGTATCCATGTCGCTTCACACTTGCGTATGATTGAAGTTTCCAGAGCTCAGCAGTAAACCGCACACAGTACACACTGTTCCCTAAATCATGATTCATGACCGATTTATTATTATGGAGGCTACTTCCTGCTTAGCTAAGCTATCGTCTTGCTGTTTCGCATTTGCACTTCATGTAAATGAAAAGTCACAGCAACAATGCCCACACATGGTGGTTATCAATATTGATCAAACGTTTACTCAAATTCCATAACTTTGATACAACACTTAACTCTAGCCATTTATACGTTTAGAAAATAACATTAGGTCTTTTGTTACAGTGATACTGGAGAAAATGTATTTGAGTGACACGATGTTACCCTATTATAATTATATTATATTTCCTAGTGATGGATAAAAAAATAAAAAAAAAGCATTTCAAAAACATTTAACATTCACACTAAGCCATATTAAAAAAAAAGGATAATCCTCCATCCTCTTGGAGGTCATGAAAAAACATAGCCCATAAATGACCTCGTTAAATTTCAGTAAACCAAGGAAGAAATTCTGAAAAAAACCATTTTGTTCTGCAATCCAAAAATCCAACTTCTTTCTATTCCTTCCTGTCAAGCCTTTATAATTATGTGTGTGGGCTGCTGTATCCTGCATCAATACACGAGCCCCTCCTAATGATAATATGTAGTTAATTAGGAATAAATGCCACTGAGCCTAAGTTAATTAGGTGTGGAGTCTAATATCCCTGTGGAGATATCCCCACACATCCCCACGCCCAAGCTGACCAGAAGCTGGAAAGTCAAAGCTGCCACGACAATAGGGCTGGAGCCCTGAGGGGGGCCGTGCTTCTATTCTAGCTGTCAGCCGCGCTACCTCGACTTCTTCCACAGGATCATCCTAAATGAGTCATCAACAGGCTGTTTTAATTAAGGCCAGGGGTGGCATTTAACGAGCGTAATTATATCATAGGCAATAGTCCGGATAAGAGGCAAAAAGGAAGGAGAGAGAGAGGGAGGTTGTGGGGCGAAAGAGGAGACAAAGGCGCAACGTGTCACTCTTAACATAGTAGATATGTCCTGACTTAGCACAGAGCAAAGATTAAAGATTCAGCATTTTGTATAAAAGAAATGACATTTACACTTGCACATCTTTAAAACATGTAACATATTGCCTAGCGTGTTCTTTTATGCAGCTGTTAAAATGTTCAGCTCGTATTCTTTTGTACAACTCCTGTTGTGTACATCTTAAGGGAGTTGCATTAGGTTGTAGTGGTATTAGACAGTGGGATTTTTTTTGTACCTATTTGTAATCTGAATTTACGTACAATGGTACCTTTTGGCTGTAATTACTCTGGATTGTAAAAAAAAAAGAGAAATTGATGTGCTAATTAAATTCCAGTGTTATGTTATCAAAAAAACTAAATAAAAATCCCTGGAGAATTTATTTTCTTATTTCAGTGGCTGCTGTGGCAACAACACTTTCTTCATAATGAAAAGTTAAGTGTAGGCATGTGAAGGTGCTATTGTGAATGCTTTGACCTAATTAATGCTGCGCTGTTGATGGCGACATCATCAACCCAGATAAGAATGTGTACTTGAGATATCCGCCCACTGCCTGACCTCCACATGAACCGGAGAGTCAGAACCAGAGAGCGTGAAGCACTCCTCGGCAGCAGCGTCAACCGGGGACACAACTTCACTCACTGCCATGTGTTGGGGACGGCAACAGAAGAAAAAACAAGAGCCACGATTTCCCTGCGTTTTCTTTTAGCAGAGGTGCGACGCCACAGGTAATAACCACAGCACCATACCTTAATACAGTAGGGTAGGCAACTTCCCACCTAAACTCCAGGTGTTGTGTTATAGTTGAGGGTTCATATTTTAATTTGCTGTAGGTCTCCCAAGCACTACAGCACAATTACAACAATGGTGACTTGTGTGTGTGTGTGGTGTGTGTGTTTGATCTTACAGAGTCGACATCTTTAGAAGTGTGTCGAGAGGGAGGGTCATCATCTGACTCCTCCTCTGAAGATTCTGGCTTTCGCTTTTTCTTCTTCCCAATCTTGATGACAATTTTCCTGTTGGAGGGGAAAACAAGGGAAGAACACACACCATGAATACAGCGAGATGAAGGCCAGAGGGATGAAAACCTGTTTCAAGTACACACAGTCATGTTGACTGCACTGTTGTTAAATAATAGTTCTAGGAGTACTTTGTGTTGACAAATGCTTTAAAAGATACAGCCCAGAGGTACCTGCTGATCACCTGCACGGACAATCCAATATAAAAGTTAAATAAATTCACATACATAATCAAATCAAGGCATATTTAACCCCAGTGTTTATGAATCTCACAAATGGCATCAGTGTTCATATGTGCCTACAAAAATAATACAAATACAGAATTGCATTTACTGTGTCAGTCAATCAACATATTGCATGGGCAAATTCTTTTTTAGATCGTTTTCCTGCGTGTACAGATCGGGAGAGGCATGGGAGCACAGATAAAAAGTGTTTTATTCTAAATTGACAGTTACTCTGGAAAACCTTTATACCAGTTTCAGCAGAGGACTGTGGACTTTATCCCCCATCACTTACATTCAAGACACTTTACAAAGGGATCTCTTTGAGGCCAGTAAGGACGGGAAGAACAAATACAAATACCCTTTTTGATGAACTAATGGGTATTGTTTTTTTTGTTTTTATAAACACAGACATTGCTTTAGTTATTTTTGCACTGAATCTACATTCAGACATTTAACTGCTTTTTAGTGGATGACAAGGAACTGCTTGTTGGATAACAGAAAAAATACAGACACCCACAACCATGTGTTAATTTGATTGAAGACTACAATTACATAGTTAGCCCCCTGCAGTACTGCTCGAGTGAAAGGAGAGATCATAGATGTGGGTCTGCTGCACTGCAGTCCGTAAACAATAAGCATTTGCAGCAGCAGGTTATAGTCCATAAGAATGTCTCTCAATACAGCTGTCAGCATTACATGTTTGACCCCAACATACATGCAACTACAGCTTGGGGACCAGCTAAAGCAGGGTAGGAGATGCTTACACGTATTAATATGCACAAAATGGGAGCTGCCAGTTTATGGAGAAAGGAATGCAGTGCTTTGCTTAAGCTCCCAGCATCATTTGATCATATTTTGGCAAAATGTGTTTCCCTTTAAGCTACCATTGCTACGTTGCGAGTGTTGAAATTCTCACCACGGCCTAATGTGCAATTGTAGTACCAAAACAGACTGCTGGGATGTATTGATAGCAGCAGTTAATGAATAGGCGCAAGCTTCGCATTTTCGCCAGCACTTTATCCTCCAGCTCTCGCTTTCATACGCGGTTGCATATTATTTCTGTGACCTTTCTCCATATATTCTCTCACCACACATATGTGCACACACTTCCTATCTTGCGCCTCGCCACATGTATTATCTCTTGGAAGCCACAGGCGCCAAGTCTCTGGCTTGGTGTGATGTTAATGTGAAAAATAGACTAAAAAACACTGCTATACTGACGAACGGCATCTTCTCTCTCTCTCTCCTAACGTGCTTGCGTACACTCGCAAACCCACATAGCCTTCCCACAAAGGCAAACATGCTCCGTAACACACACACACACACACACACACACACACACACACACACGAGCATGTATGTATCTAGTGACAAGGATGTCCTTGTGAGACTTGTTCATATGAGACTCCTAAGGATTCCCACGTTAGCAATACCTCTTCCTTCAACAAACTCAGTTCTTGAAGCACCACATGGGCCCACTAGACAGGAGGCCAGCCCGCAGAACAACACGCCAGTCCTGTAAGCCTACCTGTGAACCGCATATTACTTTGTTCAACAAGTCATCCATTTCCAAATGAAACGCTTGTTTCTAAGCTTCCTAATTTCATTCCCATTGGTGCTCCAAGCCGTAGCGTTCTGCTTTACTTCCATCACAGACTGATATACTCAGATGTCAACAGATGGTGACGAAGGGAGACATCTGACAGTGTTGTACTCTTATTTTTTTCTGTCTCTTTCTTACACGTCACTATACAGCGTCGCAATAAAACTTAGTAATGACCACAACAACACCAGACATCCACTAAACTGTACTAAACTTCGCACGTACCTTAACTCTAATCCATGTACTAAATGGCTGTGTATTTTGTGACAGAAGAGAGGCAACACTGAACAGAAAAAGATGGAGACATTTTTATTGCTTCTCTACAGGTATACAAACACACCAGTTAGTTTCCTTAAGATAGTTAGACATTCTTCAGACATGTTAAGCTTAACTTGGCCAGTTGCCATGTTAACACCTGGTCAACATATCACTCACAACAATGTAATATGTATGCTTCCTTCAGTAAAAAGGCCTAACAAAACATATAGCAAGCTGATATCATGCTAATCTGTATCAGGACACACAAGGGCTCCAACACACACACACACACACACACACACACACACACACACTATTGTAATATCTGACTGTGCAAAGTAGCAGATTCTTCTAGCAGCACTGTTGTCCCTGCCCCCTCTGGATGATATTACATTTCACAAATCCTCTTGACAATGACACTTTATGGTTGCCATGCAACGTGTCCTTGGGAGTGTATTTGCCAATGTGGGCAGCAATGTTCACGGTGACGTCACTTCCTGTAAAAAACAACACCAGCGCATGTCCACCGACACTATGAATGGCTGAGAAATGCGCCAAGTCAGTGTGACATGTTGACGTAAAAAATAAAAATAAAAACTCATCAGCTGTTACAACCAGAAGAACAGAAACAGAAGAAAAAAAAAAATCTAAAGCACCTGAACAGGACAAAACACAATGTTCTTCCTCTACCAGATAAAAGCCAGCTGGGAAATGGGCCTGGCAGAATAACAGTGTCACATTACCAGACAGCAGCTCAGCAGCTAACAGCATATAACAGGGCTAAAGCATCCCTCTGATCCCCATATGGGAAAACCTGAACTGCGAAACAAGATACTTGAGGGCTGTGAAAACATCGGTTGAGCCGGTAAAGACAGAACATTGATGGTGAGGTGGCTCCTTGGTACTGCCAGAAACTGTAGATACCAGACACTGCTAGCATGTCATTCTCACACACACACACACACACACACACAGTAAGCCACATCTCATTGATGGTTACAGCTTGCGCTACCCTGCTGTGGCTGATAAACAGGACCACCCAGGGGTTTACTTACACCACTTTTAATGCACAACGCTCCCTTCGACTGCATAGCCTCAAATATATTCCCTCAAATGACAGGGAAGAGACACAGACGTTCAAATCAGACGAACGAAGATGCAGTCGCTTCTACTCTTTGGGGTCACAGTCAAGTCTCCCTCATGTGAACAGCTGGACTTTTGCAAAGGAAGTTCAAATGCCATACAAACCATGTCTGCTGACCTTCAGATATGAGAGAAGGGTTAGCGGTGTCATGCAAGCAATTGAAGATGGCTCAGACACACACACACACACACACACACACACACACACACACACACACACACACACACACACACACACACACACACACACACACACACACACACACACACACCCACACACACACAC
>JAVQJD010097026.1:0-17321 GCA_036023655.1 Nannoperca australis | reverse complement strand
TTTTCTAATTCATTTTTTAAATTCAGGTCAAAGCTCCGCTACACACTCCGAAAGCTCAAAAGTGATACAATGTGTTGTGTCTAGCTCAGTGGTAGAGCGCATGCTTCGCATGTCTGAGGCCCTGGGTTCAATCCCCAGTTGATTTTTTTAAGAGTTCAAAATGTGTTCATTGCATAATTTAAATTTAAATTTCTCTGTAGCACTTTATGGATTTCATAAGCAACACACTATAGTTGTTTATACAAAGTGTAAAGGTAAAAATCTTCATTTTAGATATCAAAAAGTATTTGCGGCTCCCAGTGATTTCTTTTCCGTGGAAACTGGGTCCAAATGGCTCTTTGGGTGTTAAAGGTTGCCGACCCCTGCCTTAGCTAAATTCATTGTCTGCATTTAACCCATCCTATCTGTTATGAGCAGTGGAAGCCACTGTGCAGTGCCCGGGGACCAACTCTTCTTAGCCAGTGCTTTGGTCAAGCCCACTGACCGAAGAATTAACCTAACATACATGTTTGTAATGTAGAGGGAAACCAGAGCACCTGGAGGAAAACCACGCAAACACAGGGAGAACATGCTGACTCGACACAGAAAGCTCTGCCCAAACTGGGATTATAATATAGATAGAGAGCAAAAGAGTGTTTTTGAGCCGGAGAGACAGAAGGCAAGATAAGATAGACCCTAAGAGACCTATGGAGAGACAAGACAAGAAGTTCTGGAGGAGAGAAAAAGACAGAGATAGAGGGGTTTGGCTGTGTAGACTCCCTGATGTAAAGAGGGTAGGAAAGCTGAACAGTATAAAATATTCTTTCTGAAGACTATCCTGCCTGCAAGCATTCAGTATGCAGAGAGGAGAGGAGGAATGTAAGAGAGAGAAAGAGGTGGAGGAGTATAAGAAGACAAGGGAAGGGAGAGAGAAGGGAATAAGAGGAGAGTGAGTAAAGAAGGAGAATGAGATGCAGGGAGGGAAGGAAGGAAGGAGGTTAGGAGATAGAAGAATGGGATTAGAGATGGACAGAGAGAAATGGGGCTAAAATGTATTTGAAAAGAGAGGGAGGGAGGATTTAATGTGCTTGAAAGGATGGTGGGGGGGTCTCAGACAGGATGGGAAGATGTAAAGAAAAAGGAAGGTAGTAGAGAGGGTGAATTAAGGGAGAAATGGAGAGAGAAGGGAAACAAAGACAGGAAAGATGAAGAGGCAGAGTCCTTAAAAAGTCATATTATTTGGGGACAGAGTAGTGAATTAATAATTTTTTTTAATCTTTGTATAATAGTCTAGTCTACCATCTATCTACATTGATGAAGCACTTGTTTCCATACAGCCAATCAGTCTGGTTTTAAATCATATTTGGACAAAGCACAAATGTCCCATCACAGGCAGACCGTCAGAATGACAGCTAACAGCTATCCTGCTAAAGTCTCAAACATGAACGTGACCTGTCCTGCACCAATACATCTACGCTGCTAACGTCAGTTCAAGGGCAAATTAGCTAATTAGCTGGTCAGCTGCATCACATTAAACAGAACATAAACATACCTGCCAATTTGAATTTGGTTTGTTTAGATGCTGGCGTACTCTTCAATACCACAGCTAACAACATTTGTTAATTGTTAGTTTGTCTCTTGTTCCCCTGCCAGGGCTCAGCCTGGCAGCTGCTGTCAATCAAACACAGACACCAACACACCCTCATCCTCTGGGACAAAAATGAGCATTTCTGATATTTCCCCAAAGAACTTTTTTTAGTTTGATAGTTGAATGTGACATCGTTAAGTAACGCTTCTACTGTTGTCCTTCTTCTTATGCTGCCCTTTTCAGAACATTCATTACTTTGGTTCAATTTGCAGCTGTTAAGTCTTAACATTTAAATGTAGTCATAAAGTATTATAAAAGTATTGAAAACATCTTCAGATCAGCTTCCTGAAACCTGCAGATGCAACATGACAAAGGCAGGAAGGATGAGAGAAATGAGAAAGAGCTGAGGGCGTGGAGACACATAACAAGTGAAGAGGAGTAAATATACAGAGAAGTAAAAGTCAGAGGAAGGTAATGAGAGGGATAAAAGGATAAAAGATTGAATAACACAGATGTTGAGATGCAAGGGAATAGATGAGTGAGAAACCAAAAAAAAAAGGGAAAAGTCATCTAAAAAAAGGGGACATGAGGAGGAAGAAATATGCAGAGGAGGAGATGGAAAGAAAGGAGGAAAAGAGAAAAGGGGATGTCTTGAAGAAAAAAAGAAGAGTGCAAGAGCCCTAGGCCAAACTGAAGGCGGCGGGGGGGGCGAGAAATATTTGACTGCAATGCGTTTTTTGTAAAGTTTTATGCAGAGCAACTGAAGAAGGAAAGTCTTCAGTGTGTTCTAAAGTCAAAGAGGCAAAAATGTGCCGCAACAGATACAACTGACACACACTCAACCATCCATCAGATAAGTAAGTCCATACTCCCTCCAGTCTACCAGCAGATACCAGAACTGAACCTGACAGAAACAAAACCGCACAAACACGAAAAGTAGCAACACAGACTGTAGACTGCTGCTGAGCCCAGACCTTCCCAAGACCACTTCACCTCAGGGGAAAGGCCAGATGACAGAAGCACAAAGGCCAGGTAGAACAGGATGCATAACACCTCTGCCCTTTCCAGTAGTGTCAAGTGTGTAGTGTTATGAAACATCCCTGCTGCCAAGAGGATAAACACTTGATTTTAATGACCTCATGACCTTTCCTCTAGTGCCACCCACAAACTTTTATGACAATTATAGCTCCACCACTGCTGAGGCTCTAAGAATAGTTAAAGCAAAATTATGTTTTTTGATCCTTCCAACAGTTTAGTATCCTGAGGTGCAATAAATGTTGTTGCCACAACTTTGAGATTGAGTCTTGTTAATGTTTGATACATTGCCTTATTCAAAAAGGTACACTGAAGTTTGGACCACTAGTGGTGCTACAGAACGTTTTAATGAGTACGTCCTTTTATTATTTGTAGATAATAAAAGAGAACAGGAAGAAGAGCAATAACCCCTGTGTCTGATGTAAACAAAGCTGTTGAACATAGTGGAGCATTTTGCAGCTGGAGAGCCAAACATTTCCCTCAGGAGTTGGAAGAGTCCAAACACAGAGCTAAAAGAGAGTAAATATAGGACTTACATTTACCAGGAGGTCGGGAACACGACTCCAAATGAATGATGCTCCATAACCTCTGGTTATTTAAAAAGGCAACTATTGTTAACACGTTTGCCATGCAAACTTAAAATGCAAGGCTGTGTCGCCACTTGTGTCCGCTACCCTCAAGTGGCACAAAATGAATCAGTTAATGCTGGTTTAAATAGAACCAATATGTTTGTCTTACCATAAAAACTCCACAGTCAAGACATAAGAGTATTTACAGTTTTGTAATTTGGTAACTTAGACAATCCCATTTAACAGCAGAATTGATATTAATTTCATCTTCATGCAGAAACTACTTTCTTGTGTGCTTTTCTTCTGATTAGGCTTTGGCTCACATGTTGTCACACAATTCATACATTTCAGACCTGGATCAAAAAGCTTAAAATCACCACAGTCTGTATTCCTTATTAAGACTAGAAAATATAGATGAACACAATTGGTCATGTTGCAGTTTAACTCCATACCTGTAAATTAATAAAATGTAATTAAATTGGTTTTGACATCTCAAAGATTAAATTTCAGTGAAAACAAGGCATTACACTGCCAGGTTTAGGGGTTTGATTCCCACCTCTGCCTCCAATGTCAACAATGTCCTACCTCCTGCTACTGCGAGGTGCCTTGGATGAAAGTGTCCAATCACAGGGGACACTCGTCATTCTAATGGTGTGTGCACCTGCAGCCACACAGAGTGTCTCAATCAGAGTGATTCAATCCTGAATTGGCAGAAGGCACTTCATTAAGGTGTTAAAGGTATTTGTAACCCACGGTAAAATATTCTCATTTGACTAAAGTTGGTTTTGTTTCTGTGCTTCCTCTCTCCTCAGATATACTAAGATGAAAACGGCCACTAACATCTACATCTTCAACCTGGCTCTGGCTGACTCTTTGTTCCTGGCTACTTTACCCTTCCAGGTATGACTTTATCAACCACACAAACATGTGCAACAGATCACAAAAGTATTTAAAAGTATCTTCCTTGTCTTTATGCCTAATTTTAAGGTTTACTTCAAGCACAGAATTTAGAAGCAAATTCACATTATTAGTATTGAAGGCAAATTAAATCAGCCAGCTAACTTTTGTCAAATTGAAATATTTGGCATTTGTGTGAATTTTTAGATCATATAATCTAGTCTAACACAGCATTTTGCCCACTAGGCCTGAACAAAGCAAAACAAATTAAAATATGTGTAGATTAAGACATAATTTGTTAGAATTTTTTTGTATGCAAACATCATAAGCTAACCATAAACTTAAATTAACATTCTGCTTATTTGTGATACTTCTGCTGGCTCACTTGGTTTGACAAGCTAATGGGTGACATCAAGGATTTGTTGTAAAATTTTACAAAGAAAACTGCTTTACCTCTATGCGTTTCAGATGCATTCTCCAATCTGCAAGGCTCCCTAGATCACTTCAGTTCTGGTGGAGCAGCAGGGCAGTGCTACACATTGAATAAGTAATTGTTATAAGACCCGCCAAACCTGCAGAACAGAAAAATGAGGTTGAGCAATGTATTAATATCAGAAAACATGAGTATATTTATAAAATATTTAGCTTTACTGTTTATGTGAAAATATTTTACCATCATGAACAGGGTATACACAGGAAACAGCAATTGTTATAAATAAGTTATGAATATTTTACTACTGAAGGTATGTTGCATTACATTACAGGTAAAGATCCTTGGCATAGTGTTTGAACATTATTACCATGTAAACATTTTGACACACAATGTTAATTGTAGTGGCTTAGATCCTTTTTAACACTTCATGCAACTTATTCCGTTAAGGCTAAGGCTTGAATGTGGCCTTTATTGATAGAAATTAAGGCAACAGTATGGATTTCAGTAAATGCCATTTGAAATATTTTCTAACTCATAGATCATAAACTATACAGTCTCAGCCAATAAAAATGATAATTCTTAAGGGGCAGCATTGACTAGCAGAGCGGTTGTATTGGATTGTACCAAATGTAACTTTTATCGTTTCCTCCGCTTGTTAAAATGACGTGGAAATAATGTTGCACTGTAATACATCATTGATTTAAATGTTACATATTAACATAAGAATCATTTGGTTTTTCTATGATTTATATTAATGATTATTATCATTTGAGTGACTTACTGCTTTGTGCCTTTTTATGCAGTAGCACTGTCCAGTATATATTGTCTGGTAATATATCACATAGTGACCACTATGAAATAAGACCCATTTTTCACAACTGCTTTTAAATCTTCACAGATGTGATGTGGCTTTTAACCGATGGATTCACTGTTCTTCTGTTTTGTGTCTGCTTACAATCACTTGCTTTTGTCCTGTGCTGCTGCCAATCATGTCCAGAGGCCTGTACTATGAAGCAGGATTTGGGGATAGTGAGGTAACTTCAGGTTTAACTCTGGGTTCAAAAATGGCGGTCAGCTGGTGGCAGCTTCGTTGCAGTAGTCTGTGTAATGTTCTGTGTTTTTCTGTGTTTTCTGCATTTTCACCATTCTGTTGGGTTGTTTTTTTGGGGTGAGGTGGATGTTGTGTGGTAGAACCCATTTGCTCTTTTTTTCCCGTCATTTTTAACTTTTTGTTGTACCGGACACTATGCCAACGGGCTCTAAACCTTCACTGGTTACCGGAGAAAGACTTAAATTTCCAGTGGAGTTGAAAAGGTGACGACGGGGATGCCGGCCCGTGGCCTTAAGGAGGAGGAAGTGTAAACCATTTATTCCCTCTATTGTAATGGTGAATGTAAGGTCCCTTGTGAATAAGATGAATAAACTTGGGACACAGTGGGAATATAGAGTGTAGTGTTATGTGTTTCACTGAAACATGGCTGCTGGAACATATTCTAGACTTAAACTCCACCGTCCTTGGCTTTCAGACTGTACAGGCTGACAGAGATAGCAGGTAAGAAGAGAGCAGTGCTTGTTAACAACAGATGGTGTAATCCTGGACATGTTACTGTGAAGGAGCATCTCTGTAACCCAAATATTGAACTGTTACATCCATCCATTATCTGCCAAGGGAGTTCACATGCACCATTATTGTCGCCACCATCAGTTGATGCCGATGCGGCGTGTGATGTCATACATTCAGTTACTGCCAGACTACAAAACAAACACCCAAATGCCTTCATAGCTATTCCTGGAGATTTTATTACATACTTTCAGCAGTATGTCAACTGCCCCACAAGAGAAAATAAATGCTGGATCTACTCTATGCAAATGTCAAGAATGTGACCACAAGGATTGTGAGGACGTCTGTAGGGGTGTTTCAAGGCCACAGACTGTGATGTACTCCATAAAAATGATTTCAGCTCCATGACAAACTGCATAACAGGGTACATTCATTTCTGTGTAGATAATATAATCCCAACCAAGATGAAGTGTGTTTCCCCAACAACAAGCCCTGGATCACCAGCAACCTGAAGGAGCTGCTGAACAAGAAGAAGAGAGCCTTCAGGGAGGGGAACATATATTTACTGAGTAGTATGCAGAGAGAGCTGAAAGTGAGACTGAGGGAGAAAAAATAGGCATATTGGAGGAAGCTGGAGAACAAGCTCCAATAACAACATGAGGGATGTGTGGGCAGGGATGAAAACAATCACAGGGTTCAAGGTGAAAGGAATCAGGTCCAGGGTCCTGAAGACCTGTGCTGACCAGCTATGCATAATTCTGCAGCACCTCTTCAATCTGAGCCTGAGCCAGGAGAAGGTTCCAGTGCGGTGGAAAACATCCTGCATTGTTCCGGTACCAAAGAAGCCTTCTACCTCTACCCTCAATGATTACAGACCGTTTGCCTTAACATCGCGCTGCATAAAAGTCCTGGAAAGACTGGTTTTGAGCCATCTTAGACCTCAGGTGACCACCTTCCTGGATCCAGTGCAGTTTGCCTATAACTCTGAGGTGGGAGTTGAGGATACCATCGTCTACCTTCTGCAGCGAGCACACTCTCACCTGGACAAAGCTGGTAGCACTGTGAGGATCATGTTTTTTGATTTCTGTAGTGCCTTTAACACAACAAGCTGATACTACTACGAGAGAAACTCCAGAGGATGCAGGTAGACGCCTCCATAACCTCCTGGAATATTGAGTACCTGACAGATAGACCACAGTTTGTATGGCTGAGGAATATGTGTCTGAGCAGGTGGTTAGCAGCACATGAGCACTGCAAGGGACTGCAATCTCCCCCTTCCTTTTTACATTGTATACCTCGGACTTCCAGTACAACTTGGAGTCCTGCCATCTGCACAAATTCTCAAATGACTCAGTTACGCAGTTGTGGGGTGTGTCAGGCATGGTGTGAGAACAACCACCT
This sequence comes from Nannoperca australis, assembly GCA_036023655.1. Classification (NCBI taxonomy): domain Eukaryota; kingdom Metazoa; phylum Chordata; class Actinopteri; order Centrarchiformes; family Percichthyidae; genus Nannoperca; species Nannoperca australis. The sequence continues at coordinate 9,858 of JAVQJD010097026.1, read as the reverse complement.
CCTTTTGAATGTGGCCAAGACAAAAAAGATGGTCATGGTTATAGACCAGCACTACATTGAACATCATTGCCATTCTTGGGGAAGAGAGTGGTAGAGGACTACAGATACCTGGGCGTCCATCTTAACAACAGACTTGACTGGGGGCGCAACACTGAGGCCATCTACAGGAAGGGACAGACAGACTTTACTTCTTGAGGAAGTTCAGGTCCTTTAACGTGTGCTGCAAGATGCTGCATATCTTTTACCAAACTGTTGCAAGTGCAATTTTCTTTGCAGCCATCTGTTGGGGCAGCAGCATCCGGGCCAGTGACAGTAAGAGGCTAAACAAGCTGATTATGAAGGTTGGTATGTGCTGGGGACTGTTCTGGAGCCCCTGGAGGTGGTGGTGGAGAGGAGAATGTTGCACAAACTGCTCAGCATAATGGACAATGTTTCACATCCCCTGCACAACCTACTGGTCAGACAGCAAAGCACATTCAGTGGGAGCTTCCTGCAACTCTGCTGTAATAAGGACCTCTACAAGGTCCTTATTACAGCATACCACAATATCTGTATATAATGACTGAGCTGGGAGAGGACAATAATATTGATGTGTACATATATATAAATCTCAATTTTTTTGTTAATTGTATTTTCTTGTTATGCTGATTATTTTTATTGTTCCTTTTTAAAAACTGCAATACTATAATTTCCCCATGGGGATTAATAAAGTCTATCTATCTATTTATCTATCTATTTCAGTACTATGAAATAGTAATAGGAGGTTCACTCCTTACTGGGGTAAAGTGCTATGGTAATTTATGCTGCACTCCAGAGAAAACAGATCAACATGTACAAAAGCACCGCCTACTGACCAGTCAATTGATAAATAAGCCTTTTTATATGAGAGAGAGTTTATTGACGGATAGACTAACTTATCTGTGTCAGCTTCTTGCAAGCAAAGTTATGATATGAATGTTAACCCATTTACTGGTATGTTTTTATGTAAATGTTTTATTTGCTCCCAAGTCAATTTAACACTACAGTGGTTGCAGCTAAAGGAATCAGGCTAAAATTGTTGTGACTGTGATTGTAGTGACACATTCATTTAATGGAATACTACTGACGGAGCAGTGATAAAGCCTGTTAATTTGCGCATGCACACAGTCAGCAATATTCTTGCCAGCTGTCTTTTCTGCATTTAGCAGCTGCAGCTGTGTTGCTTTAACTTGGATGATGTGTTTAAATTCTTCATATTTCTCTAAAATTACAGTTTGCGCTTCGTTTATAAAGTATGCCACTCTGCTGCCAGTACATATGCTGGTCATATGCTGCAAACACCACCCCTTTTATGTGAACGCATTCATGGCTTGATTGGGAAAGCCTGGGTTAATTTATCGAGTTGATAACCAGCGTCATGTGACCGCGTAGATCAAACCAGAGATCTTGGGTGAGTTAAAGTTGCTTTATAGTACAGGCCTCTGGACTTGGTTGACAAAGATAATTCTAATCTCAGTGGGACCTATCCTGGTTAAATGAGAGCGGCAATTGACACGTGTCAATTGGTGCTCCTGTGGTGCACTGTAGGCATCAGGTTTGAAATGCCAATACCACAAATCCAGCTGTATTTTTGTATATTACCCCCATTGATTTTTGATACATTTCTATTTGAGCTAAGGTATATGAAACACCACAGAACCAGATGTATTTTGTAACATTGGTACTGCAGCAGCAAAAAGAAACTGCTTTAGTTGTTCATTTGATGCTCCAAAGTCATAGTGCTTTTGGTGTGTGCTCAGCAATTTAAAACAATAGGTGCACTTCAAAACGTGCGCTGCAGATGCTTTCACTTGTGCAGTAAAAAATTCCCTGAAAAACTGATTCAAGTTTTGCTCACTTGTTACCATTTCTCTGGATGTTGTAAGGACTTCAATCAGTCACTGGTTGGTTGACAGGTGTTACAGTCTCCTGCTTCACTGCACTGATTTGTTTCCACTTCTTGAATAATTAACTGTCCAAAGTTATATTTCAGAGGAGACAGGGTCCTCTGTTCTGCCTCCAGCCCTGTTTCTATGTTCATGCTTTGATTTCTGGATGTTTCCAGGGCACCGATGTGTTCCTGGGCTTCTGGCCATTCGGGAATGCTTTGTGCAAGGCTGTGGTGTCTATTGATTACTACAACATGTTCACCAGCACCTTCACCCTGACAGTGATGAGTATGGACAGGTACGTGGCTGTCTGCCACCCTGTCAAAGCATTAGACATGAGGACTCCACACAAGGCCAAGGTAAAAAACGTTTAATTTTAAGTGAGATATTCACCTTTTCAAAACCTTCACACCTCTTTTATCTTCTTTCTGATCAGATGTCAGCAGTCATTTTAGCTCACTTCAAACAGTGTTGTCAATTCATGAGTCCTTTAAACTGACTGTGTGTGTGCTGTTGTCAAGCTGGGAATCTGAAAAAAAATCCTCTTTAAAGTGAGATAGCTGAGGTAATGTTGGTTGAAACGTAAACTCAGATGTGATGATGACTTAAAGCTGCCTATTTGTTTTTCTCATATTACATTTTTCCCCTAGTCTTTACATTGAGACTAGAAATAAAGCATGAGGTAACTTTACCAGATAATTCCAATTGTATGTCAAACAGCTGTGTAGTCATTTGTGGTAAATAAGACTGCAAAACTGGTGTTGCGCTGTGTTTTGGATTTGGAGTCTATGTGTATTGGCATGTACTTTACTTCTGCCATCATTTACAGAAGTGTACATGAGAAAACAAAGTATGAGCTATTTCAACAATTTCTTCAGCCAACTGTGACAAGTAAACCCCCTGTCCTGTGATGATATCTTAAGGAACACGCCTTTTCTCGCACTAATGAAAATCTGACAAAATGAAGAAACAGTAAAACACAGTTGATAGTTTTTCAGGCCTATCCTGCATATCACATTGATCCTTTCAGATTCCTGTCTGTAAAACTATAAAGCAACTAAACTTCAAAGAAGAAATCCTCCTATACACATCAAAGTATGTTTACAGGTCTCTGGGAGGACTGCTGCATATGTGAAAAAAGTAGTTTAAAGCCTTTTGTGGCTCCAAAGGAAGCGAAGTAAAATCTTCAATCATCAATAAATTGTATCAAGTGATGTCACTGGTGTCCCCCTTTGTTGCATCTGAAGAATAAATGAATAAAATGGGTCTGTAAAGATATAAAGTGAGCCAACCACTACTTTATAGCCTGCTTCTCAGCTCTTTCTCTGCTAGCTATAGGCTATCTCATAAGTGTCATGCCAATCATCATTTTTGATTTGTAGACATGGTTATTATGGTTGTTAAATGATTACTTATTATGTAACCATTCTGTATAAGTTATTGGAAATACACTTTTTATATGTAATTCACTATCATGTTATCATGTCTGCAGGTGGTAAATATCTGTGTGTGGGTGTTGGCTTCAGCCTTTGGCGTCCCAGCCATGGTCCTGGGAAATGTAGAGGTGGAACAAGAGCATGACAGTAAGTAATTCATCAACACACACACAGTATATAAATATATGCCGAAAAAGGTGTGTGTGGAGAAAATTGCTTCAAGCTGTATTTCAAGAGATTGCTTAGGGAGGTGTGATGTGAGTGAACCCATTTGCCAGAGTTGTTGTTGTCCCAGTTTTTATAGCTTTTATTGCACAGAATCTGACTGACTGGCTCAACGCATGCTGTCATGCGACGCCCCTTTTCCTCTTTGTTTCTTAACAAACAAGTGCAAAGAGATTAAAACTGCCTGTAAGGTGACACATGATACTCAACATGATGCTCAATGTTATGAACGTTCACACAGCAGGTGCACGTTTATATCTACAAAAATAGAACGATTTCCAGCTCTTGATCTCTTTTGTCTACTTTGAGGTTATGTTGACAGACCAATGAGTCAATAGCTGTTCTTTGATTATTAAAAGCTAAATGACTGTGGGTCCAATAGAACATAATGTATCCTGCTGCCCAAAGTCCATGTAGTTTTATTGAATAATCATAATAATAATTTAAATGAAATATCTAAAAACACATACATGTATGAATTACTAACATTATTTACATTATATAAATATGCATGACTGAGATTAACTGAATGAGGAAAATACAACTGGATTCAGTCAGCTGAGAGTCATGATTATAGTAAGTTTCACAGAAATTATTATACCAATAAATTAGAACCATAATCTATTAAATAAGACTTTAGAAAACATAAATTATCTATGAGCATGAAAAGTAAGAAACAATGAAATTGTGCATCCTTTTTGACTTGGTTGGTAAGTTTGATGTGCGCATGGAAATGTCAGCTTCTTCTGTAGTACAGGGGTGCATTGCAGTGTTGCTGCTGTCCACTGCTTATTTGTTGAACAACAGTCTTACATCATTAAGGTATTCTCAAAGCTGTTTTGTGATATTACTCATGTCCAGTACCGTCTGTCAGATCCCTTCATATTTCTTTCCATACTTTTTTATATGTCACCACATGTCCTACTTTCTAACCCACACTGAGCCCAGCCTTGAGTGGCGATCAGACCATTTTTAGGCATGCCTCTACCAGTATTATGAATGCGGTGTGTACTTTTCATGGCAGATGCTCCCACACTAATGTAACTCACCAACATTCAAATGTGTTGAACTTTGAACCTAAGCTGCAGGTGCCAAATATTATGCAAAGCAATGGTGCTCCTACTGGAAATGTTCTGTCACACCTGAATAAAGTTAAAATGAACATGTATGTAGTGGACACCTATAGAGCCATTACTTAGAGAGATATAAATCCAGCAATGTTACATATTTCATATAATAAAGGGCTACAGCTACATTTGAACTCATGTAAAGCTGGTGCAGCTGCCTGCTGGACCCGTACCAAATGCTTAAGATTATAAAAGTGTGTACTGTGTTACTGAAAGTTTGACTTTTCATCACAGTCTCTCTCTCTCTCTGTCTATCTCTCTCAGTTCAGCTCAGTCTCTTTGATACCTGATAACACCTAATGGATAACAGCAGCTTCATTCTCAGTTTGAAATAGACTTGTTTCATTTCTCTTCTTATAGCTGCTTATCAGTTTCTGCTGACTAGATCCAGCTGGGTCATTCTTCTTTATGCACTGTGTGTGTGTGTTGCCATAGATCATCCTTCTCAGACATTCACATTTTTTATTTTAGTATTGGACCCACGCACATACACACACAAGGATTTATAGTCTAATCTCATTGGAAAAGTCTTGCAGTGGAACAAATTTTACTCTACACATACTAACTTGTGTGTGCGTGTTTCAAAGCAGTGCATTTGCCTTATAGGGTTGTGTGAGAGCGATGATGAGCATTTGTGTGTGTGTGTGTGTGTCTGTGTGATCTGATCGTGCTGGCAGCCTTTTCCTAGCATGACAGACGTGTTGTTGGAGTTACAGCTCACAGATGGTGGATCTTCTCCTAAAAAGGCCAAAAAATTCAAAAGATTGTGCTCAGTTTTTACAGTAACAAGTGCAAAAAGTCATTTGAAAGGTGGGATACATGAGGTTTATACAAACCCCAAATCAGAAAAGGACCAAAATATGGCATCAGTCCGTAAACATAGTTATTAATTAACACAAGTAGTTCAACATTTCTTCCACAGCTCTATTGAATTTTTTTGCCCACCCACCGCAGATTTAACACACCGCCGGGTTAGCTGGCTTACTCATTTGTGTTATGACAGTGACTTTACTGTTTATGACATGTTTACCTAATGTTAGAAAGGAAAGGAGTTTAATGTTGTAATGTCATTTCTATTGCTGTTGTTATTATTCCTAAGCACTCATAATGAATTATCTTTTATTAAAACAAATGTGTTTTATTGTTTTGCTTTATTGTCCCAAACATGCCGATTTACATCTGTCCAAAACAAGAAGTATCATAATCTTTTGAAGGTCAAAAGTAGGGCTGCAACTAACAACTATTTTGATAATCGATTAATCTGTTGATTATTTGTAGGAGAGAGAGCAGGAGGAAGGAGAACATACAATAGTAACTTTGCATTGCAATGCAAAAATGTTAGCATGTCCACATGCTAACATGACCGTGGTGCTCCCGTGCCATGGAGGTTCATGTTTACAGAGTTTGCAGGTTACACACTTTTTACTGTTATTTCAAGTAAAGTGCTCCCACGCTGTTAAAGATTTTTGTCGAACGCTTTTCTCCGTCTCCGCCATTTTTCGAATGTTTTTTTTAAGTGACGTAGCCAGCTCCGCGACACAGCGTGTAACAACGCAGACCCAACAAATCGATAAGGACATTCGTTGCCAACACTTTTTGTAATCAAATTTTATTGATTTTATCGATTCGTTGTTGCAGCCCTAGTCAAAAGATATGTAGATGTGCAGGTTTAAACTCTGCTAAATCTTGCTATTAAATTTATATTAAATGTTTTCATTGTTTCAAGAGCATTTAAATCACTATGTGCTTCATTGTATAGCAGGTCCCAACTACTTGTCAGAATATAGTCAAATCAATTACCAGGTTATCTCAACAACTTGGATTGCCATAAAATGTGGTTTGAATAATTATAGTCCTGAGAAGTTGACTCCAAATGATGTTGGTCATACTTTGACCTTTCCACTAGTTTCCCCAGCAAGAAAAACTAAAGCAAACATTAAGGAGAACAGTCTTGTGAATTTATCCTACTCTATAATGCATCATCGGACCCCTTAGATTCATCTCATGATCTGTTGTCATGAGGTTGACATTCACTGATCTCAGCCTCAAAATTCAAAGCCTATTCATGGTTCCCAGGGGATAAACCATAATGAACACCTTTGCTTTTTTCATGTTGCTGTTGAAAAGAACATTTCAGCCTCAAGTGACTACTTTAATAATATGGCTGATTAAGACATCCATTTGGTCTTTTTACTTACACAAAAGCATTTTCTCAGCTGACCTCTATAAAGTATCTTTAAGTATATTACATAAGTTCCTTGTTCCGTTGTTTCTGTATTTAAAATTTGGAATTTGATATAAGACAAAATGTTTACAATACACAATAAAATATTTATCCTTATAAATCTGATTGTCATGTGTATCGCTCTTTCAAACAAACCCCATCCTTGTTTTCACTGATCTGTTTCTCCAGCTTTATGCTGAGACTTTCATTTCCAAACTGTAAAGACAGAACACACAAGATGCCACTGTTGATGTCAAAGGGTTGTAGTGTATGATGTTCCTGTAATATGAATAATCTAACTCTACATTCGTGATTAGAGAGAGAGAGAGAGAGAGAGAGAGAGAGAGAGAGAGAGAGAGAAAGAATGTGAGACACACCTGCAGTTCTTGAATGGCCTTGTGCTGAGTTTCAATTGTTCTTTTGTTTTCTTGGAGTCTCCTTTTCTTTTGGACAGAGTCAGAGTCAACTTTGACCTTAAAACATTTACTTTTCTCAACTTTAAACAGCTTGAAATAAAGCTGTCCAGGACTGCAATTATTCTGGGGAACATTCACAACGATGGGAAGTAAACTGACATGTTTTACAATAAACACTGTTCATGCTTCACGTTTTGGACAATGGAAATATTACCACATTTTTGTCCATTGGTAGCTCGACTTGGGAAAGTCTTTAGAGGAGAGACAATAATTCCTTTATCATAAGGTTCATGACACTTGACAACGTTTTGTGCTGAAATCATGTAGCCAGTGTTGTTAAACAGAAATGGTTAGTTTAGTTGGTGCTCCCATGCTGCTGTTGTGATGCAGGGATGCTCTCTTCGTTGTCAAAACATTTACTTTCAGTCTGCTTTTACTTCATAGATGTTCTACTCTGATATAGACGTTACTGGCTTCACTAAGTTCTTGTTTCCCAGTCAAACACCTGCTAGTGAAGAAACTGACTAAACTAACTAACTAAAAAAATGTTTCATCATCATTTCCCCCAAAATATAAGGGAGTCAGCTTTCACTGGACACATTAATGTTATAAATTATCTGATGTAAAATTAATTAATAGTAACCATAGGAGATTAAATATGTTATCATATATGAGGGTGAGTTTATAAACAATATTGAGCTTTCAGGCTACAGAAGAAGCCTATTCAACAGCTATAAAAGGCGGTCAAAAGTGCTGCAGTGTTACCAGACTGTACTGGTATTACAGTGTGGATTCCCTATTACTGTACTGTACTGTGGAAGTTGGTCTTGACCGGCTCCATGTGATTGAGTGCCCTGAGATAACTTTGTTATGATATGGCGCTATATAAATAAAATTTTATTGAATTACTGTACATACAGCCTTCTGATAATAGAAATCCAGGTTTTAAAATGTCTGTATAGATAATTTAAAGTGTGCTTTGAACACATCTTTTCCTTAGGAGATAGAGCTATTCAGAGCTATCATTTATGTTAGAACAGCCTTCCCCAAATATAAAAGCAGGAGACTGAATCATTTTCATCAAAATCACCAAAACTCACCTTGGAAATCCATCGGCCTGTGTGTCTCTTCCTCTCTCTGATTAGTTTTTCCCTTCTCTCAGTATTGGTCTGCATCTTTATGTCCTTCCCTCCCTTTTTTGTCCTATCCCACCATTTCAAAATCTCTCTTTCTATGTACACGTGAATCCAAGTGTCCGGGAAGTAAACCGTTTTCTGGTTTTTGCAGAAGCCAGAGCAAACTGTGTCTTTTGGTTTATTCCTTTGCCCAAAATTTTCCTTTTCATGTTAAAATGGTAACAAATCAAGACACCTTATTTCAATGTACCCAGTTACGCTTTGACTACTGGTAATACCACTGTTTGATAGTTGGTTAAGAAAGCTAATAAACGTAAAAGTGCATCAGCAGAACGCGAGTAAAAAATACTCAAGATAAGATTTTAAGAATACTGCCCCAAAACAAATATTTCAGGAGAAAGGAACTGCCTTCAAATCAAAGCAGCTGGATATGTCAGTCACTAGTGATTGTTGAGGCCAAAGATCCTCAGATCCTCCATCTCCCAAAGCTAAGTAAAAAGTCATTTCAGATTGAATAATGAAGTGGCAAAAAATGGCTTTGTCTCCTTATAAAAAACTACAGACAGGACAGTGTCAGGGCTAACATCCTCAGATGCAGTTCTGCCCTCTCCTACTCTCTCCCCGGTGTCAGTGTGCAGACGTGCCTTAAGCTGCTACAACTCAGTTCACCTGAACCGGACCAGGTGTGCCAGCTGGCATGCTGGGGGGGCATCAGGTCCCCTTGTCAGCCTGCAGCCACGCTCACTGTTGCCCTGACCGCACTCTCTTATCTGTCACTTCTCAGTGCTGTATCACATTTACCTCAATACTGAACACTCTAAAAGGGATTCTGTTCACCGTGATCAGCTCTTTTCGGTAATCCACAGACCTGGAGAAGGTTTTTATTTGCTCCACTCTTAATTACTGCAACTACCTCTTGTCCCAGCAAGCAAAATACTTTCTGTCTGCAACAAGTGCAGAAGGCTGCAGCCAGCTGCTAACACACTCCAAGAGAGGACATCTTGTTATTCAAAACCTTTCCGTCCTTCACCGGCTGCCTGTCCATTTTAGAATTGATTGCTACTGCTTTTTAAATGATTGAATGGTCATGTTCTTGCCTATCTATGAATAGATTTTCCCCGCTGTGCCTGATTGAGACCTGATAACCTCTGGCAGCTCTTCTTGCTGTTCCCAAATCTGACAGTGACGTCTTTTAAATCCATCCTTAAATCACGTTTGATCTAATTCTAATTCTTATTTATATTTTCTGTTGCTGTGGGGTTTTTTGTTCTATGTACACTACCGTTCAAAAGTTTGGGGTCACCCAAACAATTTTGTGTTTTCCATGAAAAGTCACACTTATTCACCACCATACGTTGTGAAATGAATAGAAAATAGAGTCAAGACA
>JAVQJD010097025.1:0-11261 GCA_036023655.1 Nannoperca australis | reverse complement strand
CCCCCCCCCCCCCCCCCCCCCCCCCCCCCCCCGGAAATGAGCAGCTTCAAGGAGAAGTGCAGTTTTTTAGTTTGTGTGTGTGAGTGAGTGAGTGAGTGAACGCTGTTTTGAGCTTGTTTGGGGGTTATAAATTGTTTGTCTCAAGTTGCCTTTCCTTTCTTTGTTTCTTCCCCTTTCATTCAGTTTTGATATGAAAAATAAAGTATCTGGCAGAGAACCATGGGGGTGGACTTAGCTGGTCCTCCCCCTCACCCCATCTCAACACCAGCCCCTCGCTACTGTAGGCCCTACACACCCCGAATCTCTCTCTGTCCCTGCTGAATGAAAGAGTGGCACAATGTGACTGAGAGTAACCTCAATGCCTGTTTCTGTTAAGCCAATCGTTATTACTTCCTGGTGTCTCTCCACCCCCCCCGTATACAGCTCAGGCCTTTTCTTCTCTTCTTCTTTCTCTGAGTGGTGCCAAGCCTGTGGGCCAGTGTGATTCAGCCGTTTAACCAGACTCTTCAGCCTGCTGTTTAACTGTTTCACAAGTGAAATGATTGATGTTTTCAATGCCAGTGTAGCTAGATTGTAGTATATGAAGAGAGTTATCTCTGGTGGATTGAATATGATCCATTTTTCGTATTTTTATTCAGTTGTAACGAGTTTGCACAGACAGATAAAAGTAATGCTGAAACGAGTAATCCATTAATTGATTAGTTTATTTACAGAAAATGAATAATATCAACATTTTAAGCATTCACTGGTTCCAGCTTTTCAAATGTGAGGACAAGCTGCTTTTCATCATTGAAAATCTTTGGAATTTGGGCTGTTGGATTGGAAAAAATCATCAAATAAGCAATTTGAAGAAGTTAACTTGGGCTCTGGGAAGTTGTAATGCACATTTTTGTTTTACTATCTTTGGATATTTTGGATATAGTAAATTTGGTTTAATTTAATAAATAAAAAAATCAGTTGTATGGAGTTTACAAAATCCAATAATGATATATTGGCTGATGCTTTTTTACATTTTTTTTAACAAACACATGATATAAACAACAATCTTGATACTGATCCCTTACATTATCTTATTTTATTTTTTTTACTGACCAAACCTAGTTTGCAATTTCTTTTGCTTATTGTTCAACATATATACAAATGACGTTCTATCTGCAATATCTCGCTCTAATCAATAGATACATTTTTAATGAATATAATCATTAGTTGCAGTCATTTGCATAAACATCTATCTCTATCAATACTGCTACTACTGTTCAAGAAAGTTACAAAGTGCATCACAGCAATTGAGATAAAAGAAAAAGGATGATAAAAGCAAGGCAAAGACAACTTCAACCAAAGTTCACACAAACCCAAAAGAGTGACTAAAAAGGACTCTGTCAGCCTGCTTCAATCTATCTGTTTACTGTGTGGCAGTTTTTTAACTACAGCACAATGGAGTTTTTGTGATGAAAATGTAGCGACCATATAACTTCCTTCAGTTTCACTGTGTGTTTTTTCTCTCCTTGATTCTGTCCTCTTCTCTCAGTTATGCATTTCCAGGAGTGGTTACGGTCACTTCGCTCCAGCGCTGGACTCAAAGGGTCTGAATCAGAGGACCTCTGGAGCCTCCTGCCGTCTCTGCCCTCCTTCGCCCTGTCCTCCCTGTCTCTGTCACCCTCCTCTCTGCTGGGTTTAGGTGCCCTGGCGTCTCTCACTGCGTACTGGCTGGTGACCCGTCCACGACCCATGCGCCCTCCCTGTGATCTGCAAGCCCAGTCTGTAGCCGTGAATGTGAGTGGATCGCGGACGCTGTTGTCATTGCAACGTTTAGACCTGGCGCATCATGTCATTATTGTAGGAGGGGCATTCAGGTGTTTAATAGGTGTGTTTGTTTCAGGGCGATCCCAGCTGCAGGCGATCAGCTCTTCTCAAAGATGACTCGCTGCTGGAGTTTTACTATGATGACACCAGGACGGCCTATGACATGTTCCAGAGAGGCCTGGGGATTGCAGGTGGTGACAAGGGACACATTCACAACACTTCATTGAAGTTTATCCTAAATTGTACTGTGCAATCACATCAAAGAAGAGGATAAAAAAATGTTTGCTTCAGTTTTATGTGGGTAGAGAAATACATGAATGCCATTTTAGTCTTATGAAAGGCCATCAAGCACGTTCACATTTAGTGCAGGGGAACATGAACAAAATGAATATCTCAGCAACCAGATTTATAATTATAATAATATAATATAATTTATTTAAATTTAAAAAAAAAAAATTGTTAAACAGTCCCATTTATGTTAATGACACTGAAGTATATATTAAGTGAGATTAAAATATGTTTTATAATGAGTTACAATAATTAACATGAACTTTTTATTCATTCATTTAGTCAACGGTTGTGTAATAGCTAATAGCTAATATCATTTCACCGGAACATGGTCAATGATTAGATTTAAGTTGTTTCTAGCTGTAGCAGTCAGAAAGCAAGTCATTTTAAATCTTGACAGATGACAGAAAACTAAAAAACAAATCCATTTCATTTTCTCACAACGTTTACATGAAGTGGGTCATAAGCAGAAGTTTGAGATTCACAATATTAAGTCCCTAGTTCAAGCAAAAAAAGCAAGACCTCGCAGACACCCTCTGACACATCAGGATTGCGTATGTTTGAGTGACACAACTGTCCTGCGTCCTTCAGGAAATGGCCCGTGTCTTGGCTTCAGAAAGCCGGGGCAGCCCTACCAGTGGATCTCCTACACTGAGGTCTGACTCATTTTATTATTTTGACCATCCAGTCGTCCTAGCACTTCTGTGTCATCTGCTGGTCTTTGTTGACCGCACGTCTCCCAATTCTTCAGGTGGCTGAGCAGGCGCAGTTGCTGGGCTCTGGGCTGCTGGCCAAAGGCTGCAAGCCGAACCCGCAGCAATTCGTTGGGATCTTTGCACAGAATACACCAAAGGTATGGACTCATCACCGTTTTTGTAATGTGACGCATTGCCTGTGAGCTTAAGAACTGATTTAATAACTTTTAAGACATGCAGGGTTCTTGCCTTTTAATTAAGATTGTTGATCCTTAAACCTCTAAACAGCCCTATTGTTTTTAAATTGTATTTCACTTGAGTAGAAGTTAAAATCTTCTCATACACACATCTCCATAGAGGTTTGATCCTACCCTTAGAGCCCAGGATCACATTTTTATGAAAATTAAACTTGATTTGTTTTCGTCTGTGTCTGCCCTGAAAGTGTGCTTGCCTTTATTTATATTGAGAGCAGAGTGCCGGTGCTGAATGTGGGTCTCCAGGGCAGCTAATATTGGAGCATATCTGCTCCCAAACAAATTTTTTGATATATCCGACAGGCAAAGCCATTTTTGTTACTCCTGTGTGTACTGAAAATGAAAGATAATTTTCTGCTTCATCAGACCATACGCATTTTGTGGTTATAAATTGAAATGGTATCCATGATCATGTAGATCATAATGTATAACCCTCCTAATGTTTAGATATCTCATTTACCCAGTACTCAGTAGTGTGTGCGAAGACTGGAAATGAGTCTCACCGTGCTGCTTTGTCTCCCTCTGCTGGTGACAGTGGATCATCTCAGAGCTGGCCTGCTACACGTACTCCATGGCAGTGGTTCCTCTGTATGACACACTGGGGCTGGAGGCCATGGTCCACATACTCAACTTGGGTGAGAGAGTCTGCATGTAGAATTTAGTTGATGAGATTTAATTATTATTTAAAGGAATAGTTAAATACAAAATACAAACGTATTGCTTATGTCATTATTGGCTTGTCTGCCAGTCTTCACATATCAAATCAAGCTTAAGTGAAGTACGCAAGACCATAGTGGTGAGCAGCACGCAGTGATCCTTCTCCCAGAATATTGTTTTGGAGACACACAGTGTGCAAATTTGCAACTCCCAAAAAACAAATAGAATAGAGGAGATAATTAGGCCATGTTGGAAACAGCAGTAGAAGAAGTACTCAGCCTTCGACCTATATGTACATTCATTAGAAGTAAAAGTCCTGCTTTCAAAATCCAATTTAAACTTAAAGTATAAAAAGTACTGGTTCTGCAGGTGATAAAGTAGGAAAGATGTAAAACAAATTTCAGCTATACAAGTGTATTTTCATGTTTTTGACATTTCTCTAATCTTAAATATTGGATCAATTCACCTTCTTTGGCCTCAAAGTCGAGAGGGGAAAGCTCTTTGTTGGAACTTCAAACAACTCGTAGACATCTCCATACACTGCTTGTTTTGTAATGGGTTAATAATCAAAAAGGTTGTGAACCACTGGTTTAATTTTTAACAATATATTGTACTATATAAGCTTAGTATATTAATGTAAAATCTTAATATGATTAAGATTAAAAGTTAGATAACTGTAGTGGAACAGAAAATGACAGCACAAGTATAATCCTTGAGTAAATGTACTTACTCTCCACCACTGGTTAGATGATTGGACCCGCAGTACAGTCATGTGACTTCAAAACCGTTTTCAGAAGTGTTGGATTTTGAATCTTTGCTTCACTGGAGTTTCAGCTAAGGCTAAAACTAGTGATTTCTCACTTTGTTGCGAAGTATTCCATCAGTGTCAGCAGTTGACACATTTGACTGTTTATTTAGTTTATACTATTTACTTACTATTTATGTTGGTGTACAAAGTATTTTAGTACCGTCTTTTTATATTTTTCATGTGTACATTTTATATAGTAGATCTAGCAAGTTATCTATGCATCACTTCTTGTACTTCTGTTCTGTAACTGTGTGTGTCGTGCTGCGTCCTTAGCGGAGATCTCTCTGGTGATTTGTGACCGCGAGGAGAAGGCAACGTCTTTGTTAGAGAACAAGGAGAAAGGCATGACTCCACAGCTCTCCTGCCTGGTTCTCTTTGGCGATTTCAGTGACGCCTTTGTGGAGAGGGCAAAGAATTGTGAGGTGGAGGTTTTGAAACTGGATCAGCTCATGGTGAGCAGAAGTACTGAATTCCTATAATGCAGACTAACTTAAACGTAACCCTTTTAATTTAGTCATCGATAGATATGTAAACTGATATGAATAACGCCTCTCTGTCCACATCTTAGGACCTGGGAAGGCAGAACCTCAAAGAACCTGTGGTGAGTTCTCTCAGCTGCTACATCACCGCATCAAACTGTTCCCAGTAAATAGCTTATCCCCCTCTAAATGCTAGGATGACGGTTTTATCCTTGCTCCTGTCTCATAAGATATCATTAACACTCACTTGTAAACATGGCTTAAATTAAGAGTGGAGGAAGCCTGTTGTCATACTCTCATGTTTTATTGCTGCCTGCTGTAGCCGCCCCAGCCTCAGGATCTGGCCGTGGTTTGCTTCACCAGTGGAACCACAGGTACCGTCTGATTTCATTCGACTCTGCATAATTATCATTTACTCACATCATTAGGGAAGTGTCCTTCAGTGCCCACTAACAACCTCTCTTTATGGCACCGCTGTAGTTTCCTTTTTGCTGCGCAGGGCACTGCAATAATGTCTTGTTTATTTATCCAGGGAAGCCCAAGGGAGCCATGATCACCCACGGCAACATCGCCTCCAACACTTCCTCTGTCATTAAGATCCTGGAGGTCTGTCTACACTTCCACCTCTTTGTCTAATTGAGAACAGCCTCAGAGCTAGCATCATTTCCTATCTGCTTGTCTATGTATGTCAAAACTGTCCCTCTCCCTGCTGTGTCTAATGGTATGATCAATTGGCTGTTTGATTGTCCCTGTTGTAGCGAGGTACTTTAACTAATTACCCCTGTATAAAGATTCTGCTATCTAACGGCTGTTGAAAGAGCCACACAGCATGTCTGATTGCTTGCGAGGCTTCGCCGTGCGCTTCTGCCTGAACTTTATCTCTCCCTTGTGCTTTGCTCATTTTATTTCTCGTTTTCTCTCTCAGGGTTCATTTGTGATCCAGCAGGAGGACGTGTCGATCTCTTACCTGCCGCTTGCGCACATGTTTGAGAGGATGATTCAGGTAGTTGATCCTCCTCAATCTTTTTCCATAGGGTGTGTCTGTGTGTAAACCCTAAATGAGGTCTGTTTCTGTCACAGGTCTCCATGTTCTGCCATGGGGCCAGAGTAGGATTCTACCAAGGCGACATTTCTCTTCTGATGGATGACATTAAAACTCTCAAACCAACCTTCTTTCCTGTTGTGCCTCGTTTACTAAATCGCATCTATGACAAGGTCAGTAAATAGATAGTGATCTTGTCATTTACTGCTGTATTGAGCACTAAGATGGCTACTATAATTCTTAGTCTGTTATGTTTTAAACATTTTCCACTGATTTCAATAAAGATCCTGGGTTCGGTGACATCTCCATTGCGACGGGCCTTGCTTCACTACGCTGTTCGGAGGAAGCAGGCAGAGCTCAGCAGTGGGGTTGTACGTAACAACAGTCTGTGGGACAGACTGGTGTTCAACAGGATTCAGGTGAGTTGCTGAAAGCTCCAGTTCCTTTGCTGTAGGTCTCCAGTAAAGATCACTTCAGAGATCAACCCCCAACAAATGTAATTTCTTTTTTTGACACTATACATTGGTTTTCAGTTAAATTACATATTTTCTGTTAATCCAGAACTCTAGTCACATTTTTCTTAACACAGTGGTACAACTAGACCAGCAGCCCTACAAATAGTCAATACATTTGTATCCAAACTTTACAAGAGAGGCACTATTCCAGCAATCAATGCCAAAATCACCCAGAGCATATTGGTCCTGTGGGGGTGTATTGGAGAAGCAGGCACACAGGCGAGCAAGCCTAGCAAGAAATGAAAGAATTTGGCTCATTATGGTCAATGCAGATGGGAAAATATGGTCTAGGTTGAAAATGCTGTTAAAATGGAGTTTTGCTTGTTTGAACTATTTTGCATAAACACTGCATCACTTGTGTTTCAGGCCAGTTTAGGAGGTAATCTGCGGTTCGCCCTGACTGCTTCAGCACCCATCTCCCCCACTGTGCTGTCCTTCCTCAGAGCCACTATGGGCTGTCTAATCTTTGAGGGTTACGGCCAGACGGAGTGCACTGCAGGCTGCACGTTCTCTATGCCTGGAGACTGGAGCGCAGGTAACAAACCAACTTTTCCCCTCTAAATTGCTAGCGCTTTTGTGCCCGTGCTGGTTAATCCGGTTCTCAGCACGTGTGTGGATGTGTCTTTGTCAGGTCATGTCGGTGCTCCCCTGCCCTGTGCCATGGTGAAGCTGGTCGACATTCCTGATATGAACTATTTTGCCAAGAATGGAGACGGAGAGGTGAGCTAGTCTAAACATGTTATACACATTACCAGACAATTTGATGCTTGTGGACACATCTCATCTTTGTCCTGTTAGATCTGTATTCGTGGCCCCAGTGTGTTCAGAGGATACCTGAAGGACCCAGAAAGGACAGCTGAAGCCTTGGACAGCGACGGCTGGCTGCACAGTGGGGACGTGGGCCAGTGGCTTCCAGTAAGACCAGACACGATAATAGGTGTAGGTGACAGATCATCTTCTAGTCTCCTGTAAGTGATCAAATGTGTGCGTTTACGCTTTTCCTCCGCCAGAATGGGACACTGCGCATTATTGACAGGAAGAAGCACATCTTCAAGTTGTCACAGGGAGAGTACATTGCTCCAGAGAAGATAGAAAACGTCTACATGCGTTGTGTCCCTGTGCTACAGGTGTTTGTGCACGGAGATAGTTTACAGGTACAATGCATTTATACACTGATCTAGATTCTAAACACTTACGAGTGTACGAGTACGAGTTCACTTTTTAATTCTCTTGTATTTCATGTTACCAGTCTTATCTCATAGGCATAGTTGTGCCTGACCCTGAGGTGTTTGTTATCTGGGCTAAAGAGCGAGGAATTGTGGGATCCTATGAAGAACTCTGCCAGAATCCCGTATGTCATACAAACCTCAATTTCATAACTTCTACATAACTGCATGTATGCATTCCAAACCAATTAACTGAGTTATCGATTTTCCAACAGGATTTAAAAAATGCAGTATTAGAGGACATGAAAGCTGTGGGGAAGGAAGCGGGGCTGAAGTCCTTTGAACAAGTGAGGAGTCTCTGCTGACATCTGTCTCGGTTCACATTTGCGAGCTAAAAACCTCCCAGCACTGACTTTGGTTGTGATCTGTGTGTCTTACCTGTCTGTCCGTTCAGGTTAAGGACCTTCACTTGCATCCAGAGATGTTCAGTGTCGCCAACGGCCTTCTCACCCCCACGCTGAAAAGCAGACGTGCCGACATCCGCAGAGTCTTTCAGGAGCAAATATCAAGCATGTACAGCAAGACGGCCATTTAAAAAGGACTCGACACAGTAATTCTGGTGTCCAGTAAGTGGGAAAAACAATGGGACAGGGATCTGGGACAAGAACATTTAGAAACGTCCAGCAGTGCCTTTTCTAAAATATACAACCAGATATATTTTGGAATATTGGTATTTTGCTTCAAAGAAGTTTTAATTCATGTCCATGTGTCCACCTCTTGCACACAGTAATGTATTAACTCTTAACATAAAAAATAACAAATGGGACCAAACCATTTTTTATTCCACTCACTGTCTCACTAAATTGTCTAGTTGTAGAGATAAAA
This sequence comes from Nannoperca australis, assembly GCA_036023655.1. NCBI lineage: Eukaryota > Metazoa > Chordata > Actinopteri > Centrarchiformes > Percichthyidae > Nannoperca > Nannoperca australis. Next base: position 2,669 of record JAVQJD010097025.1, on the reverse strand, counting down.
ATCACAGAAGTTATTAGGAAGAAATCTGCAATAAGTTAGACAATTGATTTACGCTGCCCTGTTCTTTTCTCATGTAAGGATTTTTAAAAGGGGACACTTTATTGGGGGGGGGGGGGCGCAGTTGCTCATAGAACTTGTATTAACTGTAGGTGTGTATGTATACGTTGTTGGGCCCTCGTATCACTATGACGTGTAAGCTCTTCACGGACATCCTTGATCTTGATTTCATAACCCAGTGTGAGCATGTAATCCTCACCTGAAGTCAAACCATTCAAACTAATGAGGGCTTCAACCAGCAATGATTTGTTAAAAAAAGTCTGAACTGTAAATACTGCTTGTATTGAGACTTGTTGACAGGACACTACTGACTAATTCCAGTATAGTAAAACTGAACAGAAATAAAAGATTAGTAACTGATACTTTGTGTGATTCAACTGTACAATGCTTTTACTCCTGCACTCACCCTGAGAAATACAGCGGATATCCAAACTCATCAGGGCAATAATACAGTAGTAATTGGTTAACAATGCAGATTGTAGACACGGAGGCTTTTTCTCAGTTAATTTATTTCATGATTGATTAGAAATCAGCTGATGACACTGCCATTTAACAGATTGTGGTATTAATACATTTAAAAACCTAAATAAAACACACTGTTATTCACTTGTTAAAAAAAACAACTACTACAACAAAACTACTACAACTTAAAAACTTCATGAATTATTTGAAAAAACACCTTCATTAATAGTTATTAAAGTATAACTCAAAGAACAGACAATCGGCTAAGCACTTGCTTCAATAATAGAAATCAAAACGTCTGTTAAAGAATAAATAGTCAACATCTTGGTATGACACATCAAAATCTATTAAGATGATTAGTGTGTACAATACCACATAGCCCCATTAACCAGAGATCGTTCATCATACTGAGGCAGGACCTGATAAAAAAAAAAAAAAGGTGGAAACAAAGGAGTGCAAGGACTGTATAATTTGGTCCAAAATTGAGGAAAACCAAAAACTAGTTGGCTTCCAACCCTGACGTAGAGGGTACAGAGAGAGGACAATGTGTGAGGCTCTTTGCTAACAAACTGAACCACAACAAAAAAGCAAATGATGGCTGGTGTGAATAAACGGAAAAGTGAGTGTCGTGATCAGTATTTTCCACACGAGGGAGCACCAACCTTTGTGTAGGACCGCGATCGACTTCAACAGGGACTCGTTCTCTCTCCTGAGCGGTCGACCTTTCAACATCGCTGCACAGGCACAATCTGACTTCACACAACTTAGTTTTCACATTAATCCAGTCAGGACAATGTAGGCACATTATGCACAGGTGATGTTACCATTATCATCCTGTAACCCCCACCCCAAAAAAAAGCCCTCACACAGCATGGCACAGAGCTAAACTTAAAGAGATCAACAGCAAAGGCCAAAATACAGAAATACATTTTCTTGCCGATAACCTTCATTAAATAACATTCAGTCTGTAGTATTTGTCATTTCAAAGTTGGGTAATAAAAAAACAGATTTCAGATTGTTGGTAACATAGTAAATCAAGACATTTCCTTGCTCATTTCCTACTTGAGAAACAAATGCTTATAGAAGTCGCTGAAACCAAGAAGTGTAACCCTGTTAATGAGTTGTGACAAGAACAGTTTGATTCCTTTACAAAAAAAAACCATTGGCTTATAATGTTGCACTTGGCTGATGGCTTGGTTAATGTGGCATTTCAGCTGCTTTGACTTGCCGAGTGTCTTTGTAGGGAGAATAAAACATGGGACTGTAGTACAGGAGGAACGGGGGTGATGAGGCCGCGAGGAAGCAAACTGATAATGAGGTTAAGGCCACTGCTGTCCGTTTGAACTGCACGAAAGAGCCCGAAAAGAGAGCGATCCATTCAGAGAGGCATGAAAGGAGCCCTTCCAGGTTTTCGGCTTTCCTCCTTCAGTCGTCGGCGACAATGGACAGAGCACGCAACTCGCTGAGCTTGGCCTCGGTCTCCCTCTCCCTCTGCTCATCAGTCAACCCTGCCTGGTCGATCTGGTCTGTTAACTCGCTGAAGATCTTGTACATTTCGGTGAAATAGACCACCTGGGGGGGGGGGAGGAAGGAAAAAGGAAAAAAGACTTGATCTGTGATGGCAGAAAAAATAGTCCTGTCCGATAAAGACCGGACGGGGACAATCCACAGAGCTTCTCAGGAAAAACTCATCCCATCCAAACTCTGCTCGACTCGCACAATCTAACCTTACTTTTACTTACACTAGTCAGAAGCTGCTGGTCTCATACCTCTTCAATCCCGCTAATGAGAAGTGATTTGAGAGGAGAAGAGGGAGCCCATAGATATCAAACAACTCCGACAAAGCCCCCCAAAACCCAACACTTCAGTGGGTAGTGACCCTGCTTTTCTCTCCCAATCTGAACAAGGGATAGAGAGTGTTCACTGAAAGCTTTCTTGACACTTCCCACCCCTGCTTCTTCCCCTTAGTTCATGAGTCAGGCTCCCTAGAGAGTTGCTTTGATGATTAATAGACTTTAATCACATTACAAGACTCCAGAAGAGTAGGCAGAGAATGAAAGTACTGGGAAATACAACCCCTTGAAACACACACACACACACACACACACACACACACACACACACACACACACACACACACACACACACAC
>JAVQJD010097022.1:0-21769 GCA_036023655.1 Nannoperca australis | reverse complement strand
GTGTGTGTGTGTGTGTGTGTGTGTGTGTGTGTGTGTGTGTGTGTGTGTGTGTGTGTGTGTGTGTGTGTGTGTGTGTGTGTGTGTGTGTGTGTGGTCTCACCAATCTGAGGTGTATGTGTTTCTGATGTAAATTCAGTGCTGTCGGCCAGGTTTTCCACGCTGCCCGCGGCGGTGAAGAGGGCGCGTCCCTCTCTTCCTCCTCCCCGGGGTTTGATTAGCTTCTTCATCCTGTCGGCTATCCAGTTAGATTTCCTACGAGGACACAGAGGACAGGGACTATTTACAAAGAGCAATGAACTGGGAGAGTGTGCTTGTGTGTGTGTGTGCGCACTCACACACAACGCCCTGATTTTCCAGAAAACACTAGGAGGATGCCAAGTGTCACGACGGCTGCATTTTGTTTACAAAAATGCATTGTGTTTGTTTTCTGACATGAGAACTAACAATGAGAACAAAATGTTCCTCAGACTGTCATTAATTATGCCAAAGAAGGCATGTTGTAACATGACATCAAGGAAATCAATTTTGAAATGTTATAATTAAAATGTCATTACCATTTTAATCTGTAGCACAATGAAAAAAGGCACGTTTGTGACACTTGAACAATTCGCACACAACAATACTTATAATTAAAATTTAATTTATTTTTATGAATGCTTGCCAGCTGTGCAATGAAAGACAGAGTGAAATTGGCGTTCTGCTAAAGTGACAACTTATGAACTGAGATAGCTGCACTTCAAAGACACAAAACAGAAATCTCACCACTAGGACCTCAGTTTACCATTTTATTTTCTTATTCTGATGAATTTCTGGAAACAAGTCTTTCAAAAGGGCACCACAGAAGTGGTATCGTCCTCCTTTTATAGAGTGGTACCAGTCTTCTTGTTGAGGAACACAAAGAGACCGTCCTACAAGTTTTGGTCATGATACGCACACTTTAGGAAACCAGGGCTTTAGGATTAATACAAAACAACGCCAGGAAAAATCTATGAATATATGAACAAAACTGTGAATGTTCTCCTCCTCCTAATATAGAAAATAAGCCACCATCCTCATGTATGTGGGGGAGGTACTAACTTCTGTTACCATAATGACCAATAATATATAATAGAAGTTTTATTTATGTAGCACCATGACATGACAAAGATATCTCAGGGCACTTTTTCATTCAGAGCAGGTCTAGACCGACTCTATATATGATTATGCAACATATGTAAGCTTGGTTACGCTCCAAAACATATTCTGTGTCTCAAACAGTCTGGAAGCAAAAGGCTTTATAACAATATCAATTATTTAATTGAAATAATTAAATGTATTTAATCCAAATGGTTGCATGGTTTTCAGTTGGTAACATCTGAAACATTTCTCTAAAAACCTCAAGGTAGATTTCCACCTCACAGCTATCTCAGTTCATACATGCAACAATTTTGCAATCACATTGTAAGAATACCACATTCATTTTCTTCATTCAAATTAACTAAATGTATTTTGTGATAAAAGAGACACTTGGCTGCCCAAAGTGCATATTTATACAGAGTGACTCTCAGGTACATCTGTAACAGTGCAAAACAATACCCTTTCAATAAATCAGGTTTAAACAGTTTTGTTGGCACCGTGTAAGATGTGTTGACATTATATTAAGATTTTGTCCATACCTATGGACTGGACAACATAACACCTTTCGACTTAGTGCAATAAAATTAAAAAGCACAGAGTCGATTTAACTCAAAAACTAAACATTATAAGAATCTTTAATTTATTGATATATACTATTGATATATAAGACCGGACCAATTTTCCATGAAAATACATTTTAAAAACTCTTTCAACTTCCATTTCATCATTATCCACCTTGCACCCACTGAACTAATTTTGCTTTTTAATCTCTTTTAAAATGTTTTGCATTTGTGTTTTAAAGTTTTGAGCTGTATTTCTTTTTCTTTGAATTTCCTTTGTGTCTGAAATGTTCTGTAAAAAACACACTTGCCTCCCGTTGTTGTATTGAGATGCACAGGTAGTTAGCTAATAAACTGGCTGCTCTATCTATAGGTAGATATATTTGTATACAGTACTTGGCCTTGCTGGCTGGAGGTTGCATGCTGGGCTCCAGGACTCTATACTGATCCATGATCTTCTCCACCAACTTCTGCTTCTCCCGCCGAAGCTCGCTCAGCTTCTCCCTGAAGGAAAACACATGAAACATCAGACCAAAGCAGCCGAGAGGAGGATGAAGGGGAAAAAATTGAGTAGGAAGGTCTGTTTGATTCATTTTATGCATTCATTATCAGTGCGAGTAGAGGGATTATTCTGGAAATGTGTATGTAGCGTGGCTGATGGTGTGTGAATCACTGAACTCACTACTGAGAAATGGAGCCTGCTGTGCTGTTTGAACTGGATTCTTTTTAAACCAGCAGATCAGTGAAGAGACTGCGCATGCATGTTAATGTTCATGTGCTGCTGTCGAGCGGAGGGTTCAGGTTTCGAGTTGCAGCGTGGACAAACATAAAGCAGGAAAGCATTGAAAAATAGCCTGCATGCTCAGCGAACCGCCGCTGATTGAAAGACAGCTCAGAATAAAAATACTGAACATAAAGTCGCTGACAGTATGAGCTGACCGTTGGTTGCTGACATGCAGCTGTGCACGAAAAGGTTATTAGAGATGAGCAACAGCCAGTATCACGGTCTGTGTAAATTTATAGCCATACAAAATATGTCAACAACTATTAGATGGATTGTTATGAAGTCCCCAGAGGACAAAGCCTACTGACTGGTAATCCCCTGACTTTTCTTCTAGCGCCCCTATGAGGTTCACATTTGTGGTTTTGAGAGAAATGTCTCAACAACTATTGGATGGATTGCCAAGAAAATTTGATACAGACATTCATGTTCCCCTCAGGGTAAAATGTAAAAAATCCCCTGACTTTGTTTCATAACAAAATTCTTGCAAAGCTAATGACATTCCCATCATCCTCAGCTGTACTTTGTGTTTAGTGGTAATTAGCAAATGTTAGCATGCTCACACGCTAAACTAAGATGGTGAACATGTTTAACATTAGCATGCTGACATTGGCCTTTCGCTCAAAGCACCACTGTCTCACAGAGATGCTAGCACGGCTGCAGACTCTTCGTGTTTAGAGATTGATAAAGCACTCTAAGCATTACTGTAGCAAGCCACACTGTTTATCGATATTGTGTGAAAGCTTCTAATCCTTTCTACTGTACCACACCCACGCATGTGCATTTTATACTTGATATTAACGAGATTGAGACTTCCTATTGTGTATCGTCTCTCTTTGGTGTTAATGCCTTAACTTACATATGCATATATGGGTGAATCTGTACTTATATGCATATTTATCAATGTTTATTATTTCTATTCAGAACCACAAGTGTGCACTTTGGAGATTACTAGTGTGTGTGGATGTACTGTACTGGGTGAAGAAGTTCGGGTGAGATCGTATTTTTCACTTAAAAAATGTTTTGTATCTTATCCAGGCTGGACATGTGATATTTGGTAGGTTTTTTGTATTTTTGTTTACTCACATAATATCACATCATATGTGCCAATATGAAGCACATTCATTGGACTGTTATGTCATCCTGTTTGTAATTATATCTTTTTTTAATGATGAACTCTGTCTTTGCTCTTTATTCCAAGAAACAGAAACAACAGAAAAGGCTGAATATGAGTCAGACTCTGTTTGCCTTCACCGAATTTTTATTGCCTGTTTTTCTAAGAGAGAAACTGCTGCCTATGAGAAAATAACATCCACCCCTGATACCCCATTTGGACTTGTGTCCTGGTGTTAGTTTGGATTACATTCTCATTCCTAATGAACCACACTGCAGTTTGCTTGGCTCAGGACAGAGACCTGCTCAAATAGCCTGAACTGCAGGAATAAACACGCCAGTTTAAATAAACTGCTTTAAAAATGCACAGCATGACTTTGGTTCTGAACTTCAGACCTTGGGATAATAATACCTCATCAAACTATTCAGAAGGAAAAGGACTGAAGGGAGTCTGGTACGGTTTCGGTTAAAGCTTTTCATAAAGGCACAAAACCTTTTTTGCAGTCAGAAGTGATTTTAAAAGCCACAGTTTTAGTAGCGCAATGACTCTGAATACTAATGTGTAAAAAACAGCACTCTACTCAAAGAATATGTTTCAATATAATATCTTTTTTTTGGCATTCGGTAGGCGTGGATTGGGTGATCATTGAAGTCGCCCCCACAGTGATGCAATTGCATCTTAAGTGATGCAAAAGTGCTTGATATCAGCGACACCTTGCCCGTCGTCTCAATCCAGCTACTTAAACTTCAGCAGTGTCTGACACCCGTACGTACTTACTCGCTATTTGAGGGATGCTGAGTTTTACGTAATGATGCATTTTTAACAATCATGTGCACTTGAAAACAAATTGCTTCTTGTAGTGCATATATCCTTTAACTTGCACTAGCTAATTTGTTTTGACCACTTGGCGGCAGCACAACAAGAAATTGACGTCTTATCACCTTTAAAGTTGATTGGGTGAACTTAGCAGACACTAAAAACATTAACATTCATTTGAAAGTGTGTTTCTGGCCATCTGATGAATGAGTCCAATTCTCTGTCTGCTATGTGGTGCTGGTTATCTCTTTATCCCAGCACACACTGGGCATCGTTTTCTGTAATTCAGCGCGAGTTTTTTTCTCTTTTATGATGAAAACTGTGATGATATGGACAAAAAAACATTTCTGTGGGTCTGAACAATGCATTGCTGTTTAATATGCAGTTGTAGTAGAGACCAGTGTATGAAGCTATAGACCTTGTATGGCAGGGTGCTGAACAAAAATGTGCCGTGAAACACATGGAAATGTGAAATGTTAACAGTGACATTTTTCTCAGTCATTTAAAGAGAAAAAAAAAGTGAAACCTTCAAAAAGACACGCGTTTGTTAGTCATTTTAAAAGGACGACTGCTGAGTGCTGTTAGACTGTGAAATTGTCATCTCGCAAACCTTCACATAAGTGCTTTTATGTACTGGATATGAGTACAGACTGTGTTACCGCCTACAAAGTTAGAAATGTTAACACCACACGTTAATGTTTTCTCCTGCTTGTTGCTATAATTTTAACAATAGCATTAAAATGCTTTGTTGTAGAAACCTGAGTTCCTCTTCAATCCGTTCCTGTTTTTCCTGTAAAACAAATCATCTGGAGTGTGTGTGTGTGTGTGTGTGTGTGTGTGTGTGTGTGTGTGTGTGTGTGTGTGTGTGTATTACTCACTGGTACTCCCTCTGCTGTGAATAGTGCTGGTCCCGGCGCTCCAGGCTCTGCTCCAGTAAGGCCCGGTTCTCCTTCAGCAGACTCTGGTTCTGCTCTGCTAACTGTCGGTTCTCCTCCTCCATGTTCCCCTTCAGCTGGGTTAAGAGCTACACGCACAAGACCGTGAATGTCAATCAAAATAAATGAGGCAACAATCATAAAAACTGCAAACTTGTTTATTAAAATCTGGCAAAACCGGGCAGCAAGAGGTCAGAGCTCACTAACACTGACTGAAAGGCACATAACTACAGCCTCACAAATGACTTAAGAATGAATTCAGCTGCTCTGTGAAGCTGTCTGAACAAAACATGCGTATTGAGTATTTCATAAATGTGCTCTTTAAAGCCGAGTTAACATCCAGGGCTGACACACAAAACCACATCGCCTTGTGTATCAAGCACAACTACTAAGCAAGTAACGAAAAGGGTAAAAAGAGCTCATCTTTGAGCCTTTTTCTCATTATTCAGAAGAATGCTTTCAGACTTTTTTTTTTTAATCTGAAAATATCCATCACTTATTATGCAAGATTATTCAAGTCTTACAAGAAAGTTTTGGCCACACGTTTGCTGAACATCTCTCCTAATTTACTATTTGTGAATCTGTTTCCAATTATTTTTGCCTTCTTAGCCACAGTCCTGTTAAATCTAGCCCTATCACTTAGCACAGCTGCTGCAAGAGGTTAATTGTGAGATGACACACTGAACCTCTGATGAAAGAGAAGAGTTGCCACCTCTCCACTCATTTTCCCTCTGCAGCAATTTTGTGTATCTGCTTCTTTTTGTACAACATTTTGACACATATATCAGCAGACCCAAAGTCCTGTGCCAGCTTTAAAATGACCAGATGATTCAGGATTGGTTTCTTGAGAAGCTGGATGAAGCGGCAGAATGAAACATCTGCTGGTTAACTTCTTAAACTCTTTACAGGACGTCAATTTCCACCAGTTTCCTCCCTCAAACGACTGGAAACTTTCCTGGTTGAAGAACATTTTCAATATTCATCGCTTGTAAGAGAGCATTACACGGAAGACTAAAGCTGTTCTCAGGGCAAAGATGCCCCTGTCCTTCATTAGTTATATGTTATGAATCTTCTGTTTGTAACAATATATTTCATGTGCCAAGCTGAATTTGGCTTTAAAACTATTAGAACATTAGAATTACTGTTCCCCACTACTGATATAATAGCTGAACCTCCCTGACCACAACTATGTAAAGTACTCTCTAAAAGCTGCAATGAATTCCTAATGAATTTAGTTTAATTGCCCAATAATGCTTTAAATAAATTTGTTTTTTTATTTTAAGAGGGTACCTTAGTGTCTCCGCTATGAAGCACTTAATCCCTTTTTTTGCATGTCAATGGTCGACTAACTTGAATACAAATCACCTGTGTGTACCTGCAGGTGTGTACATACATTTGTGTGTGTGTGTGTGTGTGTGTGTGTGTGTGTGTGTGTGTGTGTGTGTGTGTATAGGTAATACCTGGTACTGGCTGGTGAGGCGGGCGCTGCTGAGGTCCAGGCTCTGGTTGTTTTCCCTCAGGGTGCTGAGTTCCCCCTCTAGTCGGGTCCGCTCCAGCTGGGAGGCGCTCAGCTCCCCCCTCAGCACCGAGCCCTGAGCCAGCAGCTCCGCCTGCAACGCCAACCACTCCTTCTGCTGGGCCTGCAGCCTGCAACACACACACACACACACACACACACACGGGCTTTACTCATCACTGTCACTATTATAAGTACTGTAACGTGCCTTGTATAATAGTTTGGTAAGTGCTCTCTAACTAAAGCTCATTATTATATTATTACACAACATGAAGAGTCGTCACAAAGCCAGAAAACAACCATTATCTTACATCATCTCAGACGAAATGGCTGAAAAACACTTTATCTTTAATAAATAATTTTAGACCATTGCTCACAAAATAGTAGCATTATAGAGGTATTAGGCAATCATCAGTGCTTTATTTTGTAATGAAAACTTTAATGAGATGAGATGAAACTCTTAATGATCGCTGTGGGGGAAATTTGGTAATATTCAGTAATAAACATCAAACATTTTATGTTCCCAATGTGGATTCAAAGTGTTTTGGAATGAAATATTTATGTAAGTTAAAACCAAACCAGGGTACAGCATGCATGGTTCAGTATTAAACAAATCAACCACTGTCCATATATTTTCTTTAGAACCATAACTAACAAATATATTCATTATTGATTAATCTATTATTTTCTCTGAAATGTCAGCAAGCGTCTTTGAATATCTTGTTTTGTCCAACCAACAGTGCCAAATCCAAAGATAACACATTTACTATCATAGAAGACAAGAAACACGAGTAAATATTCACATCTGAGAAGCTGGAACTGGTGAGTTTTTGACAGTTTAACTAACAGTACAAACAAGTTGTGGGCTTGACAGCTAAAAAATAAGATAAAAGTTGTTATGAAGCTCTGAAAGGCATCGGGAGCTGCAGATTCAGGTCATAATTCTCCGTAGGTCCTTCACTACGAGTGACACCTTTTACAATGACATTTGATAAATTAGTATTATAAAAATATTGATTTAAGCTATTTTAAAGAAATTACTGTTGTTTTTGTTTCCAATAAAACATTTTGTGATTAACTAATTGATTAAAATGTTATTTACCTAACTTACATTACTAGACAGCTCTAAGAAACATTTTCAAGTGTATGGACATGTTATTGTATATTTTAATGTTGTTATTTTAGTCATGTGTCATCTGACAGCCAGCAAAGGAGCCCATCCTGTTTCCAGCTTGGCAACCCATCATTTGAGACAGTCAGTCAGTAATAATTTGCATCAACATGATGATGAACACCTGGTTGATTAACTAATTATAACACACAAGTATCTTATGATGATGATCATTGTCATTATGCACCCACCGCCCCCAAAACACAACGTAATCACAAGCGCTCTTAACTGTTTTCAACCTCAGGTCTTAGTATGACCGGTCTGAGGCTTAAATACACACAGATGTGACGCAGAAAACATGTTAAATATCTGAGGTTAAACTGTAAGTAACATCTAAGATTAATCAATTTGTGGTTGAATTTGTGGTTGATTAATCAATTAATCGATGTTATGCTTTTAAAATATCAAATTTCACCATTAATGCCAATCCTGTTTTTTTCTGCTTTTTGTGCCCAAAAGCCTTAAATCAGAAAGAAAACGTGCATTCCTGTATTACATTTACATTCAAACCAGTTCTTGTGTCGCTGCGCTTCATATAGAAGCATTAATGCTGCTGCTCAACATGCAAGCAGTGAGAGGAGAGGAGTGAAAGGATGATCAGATCACATGAATGTGATGCTGAAGAAGCTGACTGGTGAGTGCATTTGTGACCTGTCGCTGTCGTCTTTCAGCCTCTCCAGCTCACGTTCTCTCTCCAGTCTCCTCTGGGCCTCTGCTTCCATCTCCTCTCTCTCCATCTTCATCTCCCGCTCTCTCTCCTCCAGATGGGATTTACTGTCCAGTAGCTCCTTGTACCTTGAGATTGCAAACACAACATTTACCCACCCAACAAAACAAAATGGATGACAGGAAGAGACCATGTGTCTTTAAAGAATGCAGGTTGTGTCAGTGGATTTGTGTGTTTTTCTTGTGTATGGTTTGTTATTGAGAGAACAAAAAGTCCTCCCAAGGATAGAAAAATACTCAAAATTCTCTACACACACCTCAGTTTCAAAAAGGCTCTAATTTAATGCAGACAGTGTGTGTTTGTACCTGCTCTCCAGCTCCCTGTGTTGGGCCTCCAGGCTGCGAATGTTGCTCCTCAGCTTAGAGTGTTTGTCCATCAGCTCATCCAGCTCCACCTCCTGCCGCTGCTGCAGCGCCGTCATCCGCTCGTGGTCCCGCCTCAGAGCCTCCATCCTGGCCACCGACTCCTCCCGCTCCCGGGCCCACACCTTGGACTCAGCCTCTAGAGCCGCACAGCGGGCCTCGCTCCCACTGTAGCGCGCCACCACTGCTGCATGCTGGGAGCTCAGGGATGCTTGCTCCACCTGTGTGTGTGTGTGTGTGTGTGTGTGGTATAAAACAGCGATGAAACATAAAGCCAACAACCTAAATATGTCAAGTTTTACTGTAGGTTTATTATCCTTTTACCTTCCAGTGTCCCACCACAGTGCACAAGCACTATGTATAATTTCACTGCTAGCACTAAGAACAATTACATTAATATGAACGTGTAATGCACACATGTACAGCCACATTAGCAGCTTGTACTTACAGTAGACACAGCACAGCTTTGAGCTAAATGCTTGTGTCACCATGCTATCATGCTCACAATGATAATTCTTACATATTTAGCAGCTTCATTTTGCAGGTTTTTGTTCATAAACCATAAAAGTATTCAACAAATTTAAATTGTGATGATGGTGGTGGATGAAAAGGTAAGGGGCCGCCAAAGTTATTACAATTTATCTTGATGGGAAAACATGAATATCTGGACCACATTTCACTGAAATCTGAATCCAAATATAATGCTGCTAGTAGCACAGCTACACATATGGTGTCTCCCTACTTCATAGCAGTCTGGTAGTCCAATAATGTAATAAATCCTTAAAGACTATATCCAAATTCATTGCAAATGTCTAATGATCAAAATTTGCTTACATTTAGGTGGACCAAATGGTTAAAAACAATGTGAAATAAAAACACCAATGAGCTTTTTTGTTTTCGAGTTGAACAAATGATTTCAGCCATAGGCATGCTCTCTATCTGTGTGTTGGTCACCTGTAGCTGGGTGTTGAGTGTCTGTAGTCTGGTGCAGGAGTCCTGCAGGCTGAGGGAGTGCCGGCGCACAGCCTCCAGCTGCTCCTTATGGTGCTCACACGCCTCCTGGGACTGGGACAGCTGCATCAGCAAAGCCTCCTGTCCTGCAACCGCCGCCGCTTTCTGAGGGAGAAAAATGTCAAGTTGAGGGAGCGTCCGTGCGGCTGTGCTACCTTTGGTGTCACACACTGCTCAAAATATCCATATTATTTGCACTTTGACTGAATCTGCGGCTGACCTTTAAAAGCGCTCCCAGCCAGGTAGCAGCTTTAAGTGACATTTGTGTCAATCTATAAATACAGAGATGAAATTCTTCCAGCGTGTTTGCAGAAATGTAAGGTTAAAAATATGTACGACAAGTCCACATCTGTTGATTTCAGTGAGTGGAATATTTGCAAAGGCTTTTATAATAATCAGCAAATTAGCACAGTTGTGACTCTTGTCAGTATTGATTGGGCATTGTGATAGAGAGATGTGAAATTAACAGACAATGTTGTATTTTGCAAGATTGCTGAAGGTAAATCTGGTGTTTTTATCCAAGATTCAAGTGAGCCTGCAGCGCACCAAAACTCAGCTCTGCACCCACCAAACAATGTGAATTAATTTGTGCATTTTTGCAAGTACTGGCACAACACCAACACATTCCATGTGTGAGTCATCTAGAGGGTCTGCAGCTCAGTTTTGATGTGAGGCAGCTCTATTTTAATTTATTTTGGATTCTTTCACATTTCTTACCAGCACCTGACTGAATCATACACACAGGAGATTTCAGTTTTTTTCCACGGGTTCTTTTAGATTTCCTGCTTTTTCATTTCACGGTTCTTAGTGGAAAGTAACTATGTACATTTACTCTACTCCTGTATGATTTTGAAGTACTTGTACTATTTCTAATGCACATGTCAGAGGGAAATATTGTAGTTTTTACTACACTACCTTAATTTGGAAGTTATAGTTGATAGTTACTTTTCAGTTTAAGTTTAAATATTAAACATATGAGGAGCTTAAAAAATACATAGATTGTTAAAGATTTAACTTGCTGTTCTCTATATTGCTGGCTTGAGACCACTTACAAAAAAGCAATGAGTTGTTAGCAGTTCCATTGAAGAGATGTTTCCCCTATAAACCTCACATATATAAATTAAACAAAGGCCCAAAGAGGTGAAATTTCACAAAAAAAGCAAAGATATAAAAAAAAGACCCAACAAATGAATATACATTTGTGTAGCAGAACTTTCTTTACTTTACTTTCCTCTCCCATTAAGCATCATTGTTTTCTGCAGAAGGAGAACTTTTACTTTTGCAGATAATTGTTCTGCTACTTTTACTTACACAACATTTTGAGTGCAAGAGTTTTACCTCTAGTACTTTTACTTGAGGAAAGGATCTGAGTACTTTCTCCACCACTTGGCAAACATGCATCACACATATTGGTGGGACCAGGAACTGAACCCTAAAGGTGTTGGTGCCCTAGTCTGAAACTGTAAATCCTGACAGCGTTAACGCACTACCATATCTACTGAGCAATACATTGAATGAAATTCCTGAGCTACCCCTTACAGCTTGATGTTAAAGCATATGTGTGTGTGTGTGTGTGTGTGTGTGTGTGTGTGTGTGTGTGTGAGAGAGAGAGAGTGTGTTTGACAGAGAGAGAAAGAGGCAGAGCTACAACACGAGAGCAGCAGGAGAGATAAGGAAGATTAACAGTAGCCGAGGTGACATTATAAAAACTGATGAGCAGAGATAAAGCAGTAGTTCTGATATAAAGTGCTGCACTCAGGGAAGTGGCAGCCTACTGTGAGTGGATAGTTGTGAAGCGTCTCTACAGCAAGAATTTCAACATAATATAGATCATCTCTATTACACAGAAGCTGCACCGAAACTCTCAGACATCCTGTAAATTAGTTCCAAAGGCTCACATATACACACACATCATTCACAGAAATATATTGAAACGCAAATACGCACCTCTTTTTCCAACTCTATCAGTCTCTCACTCAGCTGCCTCTCTGTCTCTCCTGCGGCACAGTCAGGGGTCACAGAAAGGTCACGGCCTTTGCCATCTTCAGGGGATTGATCCAGGTGTGACGTTGTCTCCTGGGCGTGAGTCTGACAAATGTGCGTTTTGTTCGAGGAGTCTAAATTTGAGTTAGAAGTAGAGTCCACCCCTGCACTTCCTCTTCTCTTTTCCAACTGGAGAAGAGATTCACTTTTCTTAAGGCACTGGGAGAGCGACTGTATTCTCTCCTGCGATTGGTTAAGAGAATCGAGTGTCGTCTTTAGTTCAGCCTCGGCTTCTCGTAGCTTCTGGCTCAGACGTTCAACCTTAGTTGACAGCTCCTGAGTACTTGCCTGCCTACTGGATAGGACCTAGTAAGAGAGAGTAATGCAATGCAGCGTTCAACGATTATAATCTGAAGAAAATAATAGTAAATAGCAAAATAGTCTGTTATCTTCATAAGACAAATAAAAAGTACAAGTCTGAATTGAATAATTTTTACTCAGAAAAGTTTGTTGGTCTATACGTATACTGCGTTCCAATTCTATACAGTAAGTACGATCTACTAACGTTCACAGTATAACAAGAAATCAATGTATACTAACAGGAAATGATTCACTGCCCTCTCAGTTATCAATGAATCTGGCTACAACCAAAGCTAAATGTTGTTTTCCCCCAAAGATTTAATGTGTTTTTTGCTTGTTTGTTTGTTTTATTCTCATGTGAAGTAGATTTTGGACATTTACTAATCATCATTCTTTTTCAAGAGTTGCACAAAAGGAATTCTTGCATCAATACAATGCAACGCTTGCATTTTGGGATTGTTAGCAGAAAGCAGTGTTCATGCTGTGGTCACTTCTTTTGTTCTCTTGTGGGAATTCTTGAGGGCACTATACAATGAATACATTTCACACTGGAGCAAAATTCCAGACAGTACATTTTGTGCACTACATAGAAAATAGGTACTAATTTTGGACACAGTTATTGTGTTCCTGGGGCTGTTTAATTTGTTTTCCTCCAGAGTCTCCATTTCCCAGGTGCATTGCATCGAGTGACAATAGTGTCCATCAACAACACACTGAAAAATCCAGCAAATTTGGTATGCAAACTGCATTTTCTGATTATACTAAATTTCGCACAATGAGTTGGCCAGCAGTACATCTAAACATCATAGAATGAACTACTGTTACTATGCATTTATGCTATAAGATAAGATACAAATCTCAGTTAATAAAGGACATTTCTACTGTCTGGATAAGGTAAGAAAGCTGAGCGTGGGTGCTTTTACCCTCCACTACATCCCTGCAGCAGAGATTACTGTCTGTGACTAAATTACCATCACACACACACACACACACACCTGGGACAGTGAGCTAATCTTGGCCTGAGCGTCTGCGTACTGCTCCTGCAGCTGCTGTTTACCCTCCTCCATGCTGGTTAATCGACTGCTGAGCTCTTTCTCCAGGTCCTGCAGCTGAGTGCAGAGCTCCTTGGACTCAGACAACTGCTGACACACATGTCTGCGCGCACACACAAACACACATACACACACACACACAAACACACATACACACACACACACACACCAGCGACACAGGTCAGACGCAGGTAGAATGAAGATAGAGTTGACATTATAGATAAATGCACGGTGCAGCCAAGTAGCTCTCTCGGATGCCTTGTTAAGTTAATTGCATACTTCAGCTTGTGAACGAGGTTAAGTGTGTGAACAGGAGTGTTTGTACCTGTATTCAGTGTCCAGCGCCCGAGTTCTCTGGTTGCTGTGCTCAAGGGCCAGGTTCGTGCTCTCCAGCTGCTGCCTCAGCCTTGCCGCCTCCCTCTCTCTCTGCCTCCCCTCCTTTCGTTGGCCGTCCAGCTCCGACTGGCACACCTCCTTCTCCTGCTCCAGCCTTGAGGCTTCCAGCAGAGCCTGGTCTCGCGCCCGGGCCAGAGATTCCGCCTCCAAAGTGGTCTCGCGGAGCTCTGCATCTAGTTCCTCCTCCCGACGACGAGAAGTCTCCAAACTCCGACCTTGACGTTCCAGCTCCGCCCGGAGAGTCTGAACGGTGAGCTCTAACTGGTCACCCTGCCCAAAGAGACAAGATGGATGATTAGTGCTATTTGATTCTTACTGGCCACTTTAATTAATGCCTAGAAGGGAAACTAGTTGGGTCACGGTGCATAGGGGCAAATAACGAAAGAGACACAAGTCACACAGCTTAGTCACTAAACATAAAAGACGACGTAATTAATCAATAAAAGGTCAACAAAAAGTGATGGACAAAAAACGGGACCAACAAAACAAGCAATAGGTATAAAACAAACCATTCAAAATGAATAGGAAAAATTATTATTGAAAATGTCAAATTACCTTGAAAAAAATGTATGTCAAGAATACAACTTGAATCTCAAGATCTTCTAAATAAACACCAAACAGGGATTGTCCTGCAAACTAAAGCAAATCCAGAGACACAGCAGAACTCACTAAGTATCAATCCCTTCTTACATCTTTCTCTGCACACATAACTCAATCCAAGACCACCTACTTCCGTAATAAGACTGACTCTGCCTCCAACCCACGCAAGCTCTTCTCCACCTTCTCCACTCTTCTCAACCCCCCCCCCCTTCCTCCTCCCTGACTGCTGACGACTTCTCCTCTTTCTTTGAGAAGAAAGTGATGGACATTAGCAGCCAGTTCCCTGAACCGACCACCCAGACCCTTCTGCTGTCCACTACAACTAATACTACCAGTCTCACTACCTTCTCCTCACTGTAGAAATGCAGAAAACAGTGCAATATTTACCCTCTGATGCGCTCCGGATCATTAAAAAACTTCCAGGAATATAGCTCTCCTTTCCCCCGGGCCATGTGATGCAGAAAAGCTCGGATTCGGCTCAGCTTAGAGATGGCGTTTTCTCTGTGTTTGAAGGTGTGGCAGCTACCTTCGTGGTAGCGTTGAAATTCTGCCAGGTACAGCTCCATAGACTTCGGGAATTTAGTCTTACGCATAACTGTGGACCGACCACGACCACCGTTTATCCGACCAAGGTCCACTGTGGGCCCGCCACAAGACCTCTGTGACACCAGCCTGTCTTATAGCCAAAGTGTCAGACCTCCACAGGGGGGCCCCGTGACACCCAGCTAGTTTATCCAACCACGGTACACTGTGGGCCCGCCACAAGACCTCCGTAAAATCAGCCATCCCTGTCTTCAAAAACTGGGTTTCTGAAATTGTACGGACACTGGTATTGGAGTTTAATGAAATTTGCGTTTGCTCGCAAAATGCTCACTTTGGAGCATTCTCTGTGAAAACACTTGTGGCTCTGGTACTCTAGGCTTCTCTCATGGGCCTGGTACTCTACACTGCGCACTTACAGTGTTTGCCCACAGGAGGGCGCCAAAATATATATATTTTAAAAAAATCCTTATAGTACATTTTAATTGTTTGTTTCTTTCCATTTTTGTTCAATTTGATGACCCCGACTACCTCCATGACACCCCGGCTACCTCCGTGACACCCGGGCTACCTCCATGACACCAAGGCTGCCTTTTGGTCACATTGACACTGGCGGGACTTTTCTGCCATCTGCTCGGCTTTTACCCGCATCACAGCGCTAAAATGTTTGAGTAAATGCTAACCCTTATCCTTCTACTTATCCTTTAACCTTTCCTGAATGAACTTATGTTAAACTTCATTATACACTGACATCTTACCCATATGCAACACACAAACAGAACCATCAAGGAGTAAAGTTTACTTATCAAGTAGAGCATCTTTATTTTAATCTTATAAAATAAAATGAAACATAAAACCTTCGACATCATGGCTGGGTGATGCAATATAAAACATGTCAGCTGTTAAGGCTAGTGGTTACCAAAACTGAGTGATCCTCATACACTTTACATGCAGTCTATTGAATAATAAAACATCTCCTGCTGTTTTCTTTTAGTTTTTTTTTTTACCATCACTACTGTTCCCATCAGTTCATGACATTTAATTACTCTATTGTAAAACTAGAGGCCAAAATCTTAAAATTCATGAAAAACAGACATCAAAAACAGTACGAATGTGTTGAAAACACAACAAAGTAACAATAGAAAATTCAGTTAAAATTAACTACAACACTATCAATAAATTTCATTAATTTTGTATAATAATGTTTCTTGTCTTCACTGACTCTTACACTCAAACATATTCAATTTACACAGACAAGTAACATATTTAAGAGATTTGTAAAAAAAAAAAAACATGACCTGCCGGTGGACATTCACCGACCTGCTGGTGGACACTGGTGGTGGTGATGGAGGCTCCTGAGCTGAAGATGAAGGAGTTTCAGAGGCTGCTTGTCATTCAGGACTCCTACTTCAACATAAACATACCAACAAACCAGAAGAGTTGAGAGCAAGCCTTTCAACTCTTGAGTTAGTGTTACCCTAACACCATGAAAAATTATTTTCAGCAGCCACTTGAGAAGGACCAGGTGTATCATAGAAGCTGATGAGGAACTACATCTCCCAGAATGCTTAGAGTGTGAGGGTTTGTAATGAAAAGAAAGATGCCAGGATAGCCCTGTGAAACGTATAGCAAGTTATTAAAAAACTCAGGGAATTATTGGAAAAGAGAGACTGTAGTTAATGTTTTGTATCGCTGTATAATACACAACAGTAAGAAAAGACATTATTATTATTATTATTATTATTACTTGAGAGTAAGAACAGTACATCTGATTTCATAGACAGGAAATTTCACCCACAGAAAAAAAATCTCTTCATATAAAATGTGTAGCATTCTTCAGTGTCCATCAGGAAATAATTAAACGTTTTCTGTGTCTCATATTGTGAAAGACAATTTCATTTCTATGTGATTGTATCAGTGTGTTGTTTACATTTCAAGTGCATTTCTGTCAAATACTTTGGTCATTAACCTATAAACAGCAGGCATTTAAAATGTAACTTAAAATTCATCAATTAAAAATTTCAAAGCTCTAAGTTAACAGTCCAACACTTTGGGAAATGCTCCAGTACACAGAAATCCAGGATGTGTTTAGCCTAGCTTAGATTGGAAGCAGGGGTAAACTGGTAGCCTTGCTTAGCACAAACAATGGACACGGGAAAACCACTAGCCTAGATTCAACAGAAGAGAAAAAAATATTAACCCTAATAACTCAGAGTATGTCTGATTGTCATGTTGTTACATGTTTACATGTGTATTGTTTAATGAACTGGTGTACAAATGTAAATGTAAAAGTTATATCCGAGCACTTCTGATATAGAGCAGAGGCCTGTACTCTGAAGCAGGATTCGGGTCATTCGATGTCCTTGCATGGCATTTTATTGTGCTTTAGTATTGCAAAATTATCCTACAACAGAGACTAAAGCACTAAAGCCTTGTACCTGGTGTACTTTTAATATGACAGTAAGCATGCTGACAGCTTCAAATTATATTTTTATAATTCTTTTTTATTTGTTCTAAGTCTGTTTGACATTGGGGTGATGGTGAAAGAAAGCTAAAACTTTCATAAACGCCACAAGAATACATCTAAGCAACACATTAATTTTATGAAATAAACAAAAGTAGTGACGGTCAGATCTACTCCACCCTAATGATGGAGCACTGATATTATGAGCCTGTTAACAGTCACACAGTCCAGCTGTCTTTCCTGCATTCAGCAGCTGCAGCTGTGTTGCTCTCAGCCTGGATGATGTGCTTAATTTCCTACTATTTCTCTAATATTACAGCTTGCTGTTGGTAAAATATGCTGCAAACCCGCTCCTTTTATGTGAAATATGTTCTTGGCTACATTTGGAAACACTGGGTTAACTATCCAAGTTGATAACCAGCGTTGTGTGACCACCTAGTATGAATACATTTCTTGATTATGCTGAACTGGCTTCTTAGTAAAGGCCTCTGGTCTAGACCGCACTCTTTATAAAGCAGTTATCACTGGAGCTGTTTGTTGACTAACAACTGTTGGGTGCAGTAACTGAATGCACCATCTCTAAAATCTTGGACATGGAGCAGGCTTGTTGGTTTGAACTGTGTTCTAACTATGCTGTTAAATTCAACAGCTGACTACAGGGTGGGGTTCTGATTGGGTAGCTGACAACATATGACATGTCAATCAGTCAGACTTGGACTAGGGTTAGGGTTAAGTTAGGCTAATACACCTCTCTGTGTCCTGGAGGAACAGATGGAACCATGTCCTCCTCTGACTCTGTACAAGTCAGAACATGAGGATTTATCTAAAGGATGAATATATTCTCTTTATCTTATTCTATTTATTCTTCAGTGTTACTGCATGGTTTGATAGAGTGTAATATTTTCAATGTCTTGTACCTTTAATGTTACTGTATTATGTGGTAGAGTGTAACATTATAAAGGACTTGGTGGCCATTGTTCCATGCGTACAGTGCTCTGTCTCGAGGGTTGTAGTCGAGCATGGACAGGTGGCTGTATTTATTGGTCAGAGGAATGTCGATGTACTCGTAGGTGGAAGAGTTGGTGGAGTAGGCATAGTACACTTTGGTTCCTCCAGAGTATCCATTAGTAACGTACAGGGTTCCACAGATCATAAAGGCCTCGCCGGCGCTGCGTTTTGGATGGTTGGTGGTCCAGCTGCGGATAATCTGCAGAGTGTTTGGATTTAACTGGCTGAGAACTATGTTTCCAGCATTCTGATTAGTGGCATAGACAGCCCAGAGCCCCCCCTCATCCACCATGAGGTCGATGTCCGAGTGCCCGCCCCAGGAGTAATGGTACATGTTGTTGTAGCCGGCAAAGTCAAGCTGTCGAGAGCGGCTGATGAGTGACGTGCTGAAGTCGAACTTGATGATGGTGTGACTCTGAAACTTGTTGAAGTAAATGGATCCGTTATAAACCACCTGACCGGTACCAGACCAGGGGTGAGGCAGGCGATGAGAGGTGAAGTTATCGGTCGTCATAAATTCATACATTGATTGATACTCCCGAACAAAGCGGTTGTTATGGTAACCATCCATGTACCACACCTGTAAGGGAAGAAACCAAAATTAAGACGGAAAAAATCTAAAAATATGTAATGATTTTGGTTATTTTTGGTGTCAATGTGATACATAGAAGTGTTCCATGAAATATACAAGTAATGTTACATGTTATATTTTTTTTACCTGACAGGTTAATTATTATGTCATCTTTTTGAACACTGTAGTACTGAAGTCACAGCTAAAGTAAAACTTCACTATTGGCTTACATGAATGCTAACTATTAACTTACCCAAGTCAAAAAATGCCTTTCTGCTTCTGTTACATGTCTTCATGTTTCCACACATTCTAAAAACCAGGACTCATTGCCATTCTTTAATCCTAAATAAATGTTGATTATAGAGCTTTTACTGTGGTTGTGGGGATCAGCATTGCAATCATTGCATCTATTTTTAATGTTAAAGTAACACTATAATACTAATAGTACTTCAGTGTGTCTCTTCCATACAGTAGTAGTTGTGAGAGACAGATTAAAAACATAAAAGGTCCAAATCTGAACAGCAGAGGTGGAGATATCCTTACTTAGTTAAAAAACTCTGGAGCCTACATTTCCCATAATGCAACTGGACAGTGTCTTTCATCCTAAAGCCTCCCACTCTGGTAAACAGCCATTTTGTTCAAACCTTCAGTTTTTTAACAGTCTGAATTTTAGACGTGTAGTCTCCAAGCTGAGATAAAACTGATGTATTCTTTTGTTGTTGTTGTTGTTGTTGTTGTGTTGTATTGTATTTTGTTGCTGAGAGTTACTCTGTTGTCTCCAGCAGGAGCGATTGGGTCGGTCATCCACGACCCAAACCTAGATCCAGATGTCTTGATAGTGATTGGCTCAGAGATTCCTGTCAGCTTTCCACAAGCTGGAACACAAACAGATACATATGAAGGTAAAGGCATCAGTATTCACTTGCTTCTTTGTTTATTGGTCTGTTGTTTACTCACCCAGCCTCTGCATGCAGGCTCTCAGCCGGTCTTCCAGGCTCACCACTCGGCTGTTGAGCTCCTGGTAATCCAGACCTCCCAGTTGTTCCTGCAGTGATCCCAGAAGCTCCGTCACATTTGCTGCCTCCTCCTTAAACTGTCGGACCAACAGAGCGTCCGCCTTGTAGGACTCCAGGACTGGGATCAGAGGACGTAACTCATCCATCTTTGCTTTGATGGACTGACAGACAGACAGACAGCAGAGATCAATTATGTAGATCAGAAATTTTCACATGTCCTCTCAATAGTCCACCTTCACTAAGTGTTTTCATTTCATAGAATAGCGACTAATGTTTGGATAATTAAGTTCATCAACACAGTGCTCACATCAGTTCTGACAGACGCCGTAAATCATGGAGATTTTTGAACCTGTTCACACTGATCTGTACTGAGAACTGACATTGTTTCAACACAGGTCTGGTTCAGGTACAGTTTTGAATGAAGGTCTGCAGCGCTCAGAGCACAATCACTTTAGTAAAGCACATAAAACAAAGAAAATAGACTTAAGTGTAAGTATAGCGCAAGTTAAACACGACCCTGTAACAGAGCACACACAGGGCTAGACCCAGTAGCAGGAAACACACGGGAGAGTGGAATAAAGTAAGTAAATCAATTCCTTTTCTTAACAGTCCAAAGTCATACACAAGAAAAGCAATCAATGAAGCAACAGTACAGGTAGGGAATAGGCAAAGGCAGATCCAAGAGACAAGCAAAGAGTTCAAACCATAAATCAGAGGCAACCAAGTGCAAGAGGGGAAATGTAGAGACAAGGTCCAAAAGAGGGTAAGCAGGGGTCCAAAAACACAAGAGTTCAACATGGGATGAAAACGCTGGAGAGCTTGATACATGAAGCCCAGGACAATCTGGCAACTGGAAACCGGAAGGGTGGAGCTAGAAATACCCACAGGTGAGGGAGAAGACAGGCAAGTGATTGGAGCACAATGAACCCTTAAGAGTGGGAAACTAAACAAAGACCGGAAGTAAAGTGGGAGACACAAATATACACAAGACACTTCACAACAAAACAGGAAGTGATACAGAGACAGGTCAGACTGTGACAGACACGTCACACAGCCCCCGTAGACAGCTGAAACAATAGAAAAACTCATCCACCAGATTTTTCCTCCTCTTGACACAGGCTCCACAGACAAGGCATATGTTTTACAACAAGGCAGACTTTATAATGTGATTTGATGCCAAGGGTAAAACTGGCATATGTCCACCGCACTGACCCAAACTAAACACTGGCGACTGTGAGACAAACAAATTTTCTGGTAAGCTGCAGGAATACGTTGCTTTTTTAAAGTTGAGTTCTTGATTGGTAGCTTAAGGCATAATGTGGGTGGTACCTTAAACTGTGAGACAATGTTGCTCTCGTGTCCGTCTTCCACCTGTTTGAATTTGTTTTCCAGACCCTTCAGTTGAACTTCCATCTTCTCTACAAACTGCAGATCTCTCTGAGTCCGCTGGTCCAGAACCTCAATGGACTGACTCATATTCTGAACCTGGACAACACAAACACACAATACTTTATTTATTTATTTATTATATACATAATAATAATAATTAAATAATTAAGGTCAGACTTTTAATGATCATATGTGAAACACACTGCAAACACACGCATGCACATGCAAATTGCGTCCCACGATGAAATTTGTCCTCTGCTTTTAACCCATCCAGTTGTCCT
>JAVQJD010097007.1:0-13012 GCA_036023655.1 Nannoperca australis | reverse complement strand
GTGTGTGTGTGTGTGTGTGTGTGTCTGTTCTGTGTGTGTGTGTGTGTGTGTGTGTGTGAGTGTGTGTGTGTTTGTGTCTGTGTGTGAGTGTGTGTTTGTGTGTGTGTGTGTGTGTGTTTGTGTGTGTGTGTGTGTGTGTTCTTGTGTGTGTGTGTGTGTGTGTGTGTGTACTTTTTGGACCCTAATTGTCACACTCAGCTCAACAAACTGTCATGTGAAGGCTGAGTGGTTTTAATGAAGAGCAGCAGGATAAATTCCTAATTGAATCTAAACTGAAAGATGAAAAAAAAAATAGTTGAAGGTCACTAACACAAGATTTGTAATATTTCACAAATATTCACAATTTCATTACAGTTAACAAAAACCATGATAAAAAGATCTGTCATCAAGCCAATTATTGCCTCTTTGTCCTTGTCAGTCTTCACTCAATTTATTCAAATAAGCACAATAATAAATAATGGCATCTAAATAAAAAATGAAATCCATATAAATTGTTTGCAATAAGCAAGGGGAAATTAACTGAAATACCGAAAAGTATTTCATAATACAACACATTACAAACATTATCATTATCAGTAGTCAAATGAGACATATAGAAATGCTATATAACTTGCTGTAATACTGATGTATATAGTATATATATTATATATTATATTATTATATAACAGTTGTATTTCATTAAGAGAGACACCCTCAATAGCAGAACTACACATTTTGTGTTCTTCAACATCTGTTCCTTATTAATACAGCCATGCACAGCTCTCAACGTAATATATTTCTGCTTTTGCTTTTCACATATACTTTCTGTTACTCACCATTTTAACTCCCTTATAACCCACTGGATAGATGTGTTTCTTTGCAACTTACAGCTCTGATGTTATGTTGCTGCCATAGTGCTAGCCCCATGTGTGCTAAAACGTTGTACTATCAGGTGTGATCACATTAATATGACCCTCTGCTTGCAGATGCTTCACGTGCAGACAAGAAGGAGAGTCGGTGTCCGACACCAGGCTGTGACGGCACAGGTCATGTGACAGGCCTGTACCCCCACCATCGGAGCCTGTCCGGCTGTCCGCACAAAGACAGGGTGCCACCAGAAAGTAAGCACTTCAGTCACACATCAGACAAACATTGGTTTGGCTTATTTACTCAACCTGTGGCCTTCGTGTTCTTTGATGTTCAGGAATCTGCATGTTTCTTGTGATCACAGCTGTGGCTGGCTCATTCTCATTCTGTGTGTGCTGTGTACTTGCAGTCGTGGTTGCATTGTGGGGGATGGGGGGGCACAGTGAGGGGTCAGACAGGTTGCAGACTGCATTTTTCTTGTGACCTTTTGCATGGGGCCATGGTTTCGTTTGCTGATTGCCAACCTAGTGTGGCTGTGGTGATGAGGTGGGAAATGAGGACATGGTGATGCGTAAATAATGGCAATGCAGCGATTGGTGGGATGGTCAAAGCTGTCAATCAGTGATTTACTTGACTGCATTAGACTTTCTCCTCCACTAGATTGAGCACATATGATCCCATCCATTGTTGTTGGTTTCAACATTGTAGGGGATATACTGTATAGGTTGCATGCTTCATCACAGAATGGTTTATTATTGCATGTGTGACTGATGAGAAAAGGTTAAATGTGATTCTGTTGTTCATTAATTTGTGTAGCTTTTTAATGTTAATTAAGTCTTAATATTTCATTTTTCACAAAACTTGAAAATGCTCACAGACCTTGATAACACTGAGCCTGCTTCAGTCATCCATGCCATAAACCACATTCATTTATATGTGTTCCTTGCTCAATTAAGTTCTATTGAATAGAAAGGCAGTATCATATCTCTAAGCCACAGATCAAGTGAAGTGGCAATAAACATTAGCCTTGAATGAATAGTGGGTTTTCCCTTTAGAGATTTCACCCCGGCTATTTAGTCTCATTCACCTTGTGCAAACTTCTCAATAAAAGCCCCTTTACACGTTTCATTAACTGCAGCGTGAAAATCAAGTTATGATCTGCCATGACCCAGACTGCAATCAAAATAAAAGAGGGTCTTAATAATGGCAAAGAAATTTGTTACCATTAAAGCTGGGCTTGTAAAGACCAGCAGTGTTACAGATGACTCTTGTTCTGTGGAGCGCCGCTCACACAAAGGTCCCTAACCTGAGACGTACTCAGTACCCAGAAATCTGAAATGACTCAGTTGACCTTGACTGGGATCAAGAACCCCAAAATGGAGTTTGGAATGGGCTTGAATTGATTGTCACTGGAGATTTTGGAATATGATGTCTGTGTCTCTCCTCCTGTTCCTCACTTGTGTAGATCAGGCTGACTCTTTTGGGGAGATGATACTACTAATACTGAACAGGATGATTCAGATCACAAAAAGTTCTCTTGATCTTTGTGGCATTATCTTCAGTCCTTCTTCCCTGACTTCAAAAGGATACTTGAGAGTGAAACACACACACACACACACACACACACACACAGTATTGTTGCTGTTAAAAGCTGAGTTGTCCATAATAGATCTCTGCATTATCATGTAGCAGCTAGTCACCAGGTTTCTGTAAATATGTGGACAATAGTCTCGTGCAGACAGACTCTTTGCTTCACCACGTTAGAGGTAAAGATGAGTACATGTCACACATGGAGTTGGTTGTGGGGAAGATTCAGCTATGGGCAAGTCTCTCTCCCCTATTAACACATTGGCTGTACTGAATGGACAATGTATTATTAATGCATTGGCTTCATATAATTGGGATATCACACAGTGCAGACTGTTCCTTGGCAAATGTGAAAAATGACGATTAAATTATATCTCAAATTCATTAATTCCCATTCCTGTTTGCTTATTGTAGCTCTTTTCTGTAGAATGCTAAAATATTTAATCATCTCACAAGGGAGTTTTTGTTTTTGTCTTTAAAGTGAATTACCTTTGTAACATACAAAGCATTTGGACCCACATTGCTCCCTGTTTGACTCCTTGTATTATTATTTTCCTCTGTATCCCTATAGTTCCATCTGTGCCCACTGAATCAGGCCCAGTGCTTTTGATTTCTTGCCATTCTATCTGTGTCTTTGCAGAGGGCAGGGCAAAACTGGGATATGCATAATGTATTGGCTTGTGGCATGTTGAGGTGGCAGGCTTTGTCCAATTACCTGCACCGAACACCAATTACTATGTAAGGGAAGGAGGATGATGAGGGGTTAAAGTTTAAGGGGGTGATAATGATGAAGCTGGCACCAATGGGGTTTGGCCCCGCGCGCGAGACGACCCTTCTCCGCGCCCCCGCCTGCGGTGCTCCGACAGCTTCTCTCGGACATCCATAGATCATTAATCTAATTGGCTGGTTGCCGAGGGGATCTGAGACAGTTATGGACTGTTTTAATGGTAAATGGTATTGAAGACTGCGCTCACTACCCTAACAACGTGCGGATGATAACAAAGCACATTCTGTCAAGGAGCTGTATTCCATCTGTCTGCTTCTTCATTGATTTCAGGCTTGTGTTTTGCATGATTGCTAACTGTTGGTCGCTCTGCTCTCTGCATGCCCAAAATTTCCACCCATTCCTGTCTCTTGCTGGCTTTGTCCTGTTAAACTTAAATGACATCTTTTTATTCATGACTGTCCCTATTCCATGAATACTAATTCGAAAGGGCTGGATAAGTGGAAGCAATATGGTGGGAAACCTTGCCTGCCCTCTCAAACTAGTGTTCATTAAAATGAAGAAGAGGTCATTTGGGTTCACACAGGCTCATTTCTTAATGATGTTTATAATGCCAACCTCCTCACACACTAATAGAACTCATGCGTGATTGTAAGGGGATCCTAACCTTCCCTGTCTTTCACTCCTATCTCCTGTTTGTATGAAGTTGTGGCTATGTATGAGAATGTTCTTAAGTGTCCTACGCCTGGCTGCACGGGACGCGGCCATGTCAATAGCAACAGAAACTCCCACAGAAGGTAAGTGACAGTGTGCCCATATGAAACTGGCAGTGTCCATGTTGCACCCTCCTTTTTTTTTTACTTTCTTTAATGAGGCATCGTTCTGAAAAAATTTTTTCATCCTCAGTTCTATTTCATGTCATCTTTTTGTTTAATTATTGTTTACTCGTTATTTGTGTGTGTGGATAAGTCTTTCTTGTGATGTTCGGTAGAATGAAATAATTTAGGTAGTTCAGCTGCTTAACGATGCCATAGTTTAACTGAGGCTGATTAGAATGCTGTAATTCACACCTTTCACAGCATAAATCATTCAGCAGCTCATGGCGAAAAATGGCATCTATCAGGTGCATGTTTGGAGGGAGAAACTGAAATAGCAGGGCGTTCTTGCCAGTGCTGTCAGACGGGGCGAGGTGACAGTGAAAGAGGAGTGTCACCCACAGCAGATGCTCAGGGAGTCGGGCATAGCAGCAGCCATTAGCACCTTTCTGCCACTCAGCCAGGGTGACAGGAGAGGTGCAGTCCTGGGAGGACCAGAATGCCCCCATGCTGTGCTCAGTAACACAGCTGCAGCGCAAAATAGGCACGCACATAGACATGCACAGTTAACTTTCACTTTTACTCAAAAGAGCTGATATAAACCTTCGTATACTACCATACACTTTCCAGCCTGATACTCACTCTTAACCGCTGCGCACATTCATGCACGTCTGATGACAGGTGCTCATAAACACAACTCTATACTGGCTTCAGGCCATTGTCAAAGATCATTTTTTCACCACGGCCCAGCACACTACAGTTGACAGACTGGATGGAGAATAATAGGGGTTAAGGATAACAACATCAACTTTTGTCACATTTGGTCAGTTAGTTGTCAGGAGGAAGTTTCACAGCCCTAAATTCTATTGGAACATACTGTAGGTGTAGATCCAAAGTGTATGTGATCGTGTGTGTGTCTTATCAGCATGTGTTTGACGGAAACAAGATGCTGCAGAATGCACATCTAAATGCACATTTGTCCACATGGGAATATCTATTCTGAGAATTATTTCAAGCCACTCAACCAGAAACATGCAAGCTGTTGCCAATTGTGTTGATATTTAAAGTGTTAAAAGTGATGAAAATGAATGATTTTGCATTTTAAAGAAAGACTTTATGAACTATAGCCAGGTATTTTCAAACTGGTAGACATTAGGATTGACTGGCTGACAGACAGATGTGCTAGCTGTTTTCAGGCCGGCAGACTGGCTGACAAGTACTCTAACAAGCCAAACATTTTGCAGCATGTGCATTCAATGTTACATTTTCACCTAGCAAAACGTGTCTCAGATGCACCTCTGAAGTTGCTTTCTCACTTCAGTTTGTCAGGATGTCCCATCGCTGCAGCAGAGAAGCTGGCCAAAGCCCAGGAGAAGCACCAGGGCTGCGACGGCTCCAAGTCCAGCCAGGCATCTGACCGAGTCTTAAGGTAGTATTCACTCTTCACGTTCATCTACATCAAGGATGATGAAACCCTCTGTTGGAGGAAGCCAGTATTTTGGGATGGAAAGCATATGACATTTAGACAACTGTTTCTAGTGCATCGGTAACCCCAACAAGTCCTCCAACCTAAACGACGCCCTGGTAACAATAATTAACACATGGTTAACGTAGATTGGTTAAGTTTGTGCACCAAAACTACTTGGTTAGGTTTCCGAAAAGATCATGGTTTGGGTTAAAAGAAGTATGTTAGTTATGCAAGTTACGCATGTGAGTTAAAATAAGTCACCATTGACTTTTGACACACACACAGCGGCCTCCTGGGTGAAGGTCATGTGTTGTTTGACCCATCCATCCAACCTCCTTCCTACTTTGTCACTCTATATAGGTCACTGCATAACAAGAAGTAAATATGGTTATCCTGTGGGGTCTATTGTCACAAGGATGTTTGATGTAAAATAGGTGGTCATTCCCTGAAAGGACATGCAAATGGTCATTTTTTGCTATGTACTGACTGTAATATAATACAATACTTAGGACATAGTGACTGGTATTCAGTCATGTTGGAATGTTTTGTTCTTTTTTCCCCTGTATTTTGTAAAGCTATTGAGATTTTAAGTCTCCCTTTTTTGTTTTATGTTTATGTTTTCTCGTCCCCTGAGAATACTTCCAAGAGACTGCATGTTCATTTCTGTGCTCACTATTGAAGGCAAAATCACTTTATTAGATTTTAACAAAATTGGCCTCATTCATCATAGCAACAACAGAGCCTTTTGAGTAAGAGTTTCTTTGATAGTCATGAAAATACTACAATGAAAAGTCATAAGTAATTGTACATTTTATATTTATATCTAACTGAACATCAACAGCGCAAGATCTTACATTTAATTTCTTCCTGTTCTTGGATTGAGGATGTAAATGCATATGAAATGATAAAAGCATATCAGGAGTATGCAAGTGTAATGAAAGAAATGCAGAAATTCAATTTGGACTGTTTGTTATTGAGTGGGCTGGAAAAAACATTTGTTGCAGGCTCATTTTTTCCAAAGCAAGAGAAAACATCCATGCTATGGTGTGTAAAAGGGATGCCCTGCACCCTAAATCACTCTACCATCCACCAGCATCACCCTCCATATCCTAATCCTGGAGTATTACCATAACAGTCTGCCCCTTCCCTTGCATCTGCCCATTTTTTAACCAAACCTCAAGTTCCCTCTCCTTCCCCTGGGCAATTTTGAGTGCCTCGGTCCAACTTCCACCCCCTCGTCATTTATTTTCCAGGCCTATGTGCTTTGTCAAACAACTGGACTATCCACAGTATGGTTACAAGAACAATGTTTCCACCAGCACGCCCCGCTCCAACCTGGCCAAGGAGCTGGAGAAGTACTCCAAGACCAGCTTCGACTACAGCGCCTTTGATGGCAGCAACAACCACCAAGTGTACGGGAAACGGGCCATCGCACCCAAAGTTCATGGACAAAGAGACACCTCCCCCAAAGGATATGACGGTACTATTTTACAGCAAGATGAAATTGGCTAATGTTTACTTTCACTAGACATTCATCTTTTTCATTTCATCCAGGATGAATTTACTGTTTAAATTGTCGTTGGAGATTGAATAAGCTCATATGTGTGCACGCATGATTATGAAAAGATTCCTTTGAGCTGTATCAAGCATAAACATTTCAGGGTCACAAGAATATTTTGTGGAATCTTCTGATGTGGCATATTATATAAAATTTGGACAAGAGTGTTAATTAAAATACCAAATCTAATAGACCATTAATGCTTTTTTTCAAGGCTATGTTTTGTGCATAACTGTAAATGTTTGGCAGAGAAAGCAATCTTCTACTTGTAAATCTGTAAATCTGTACAGTATTTCACAGGTTTGCAGGGTCTAACTTAAAACATACTTCATCAGGTACACACTGATGGGTAAACCCGCCTTAAAATACATATGTAAATAGCATGCAAATCTATATAACACATCATTGCACTGTCAAAATGCATAAAGCTATTTTCATTTTGAAGAACTTTAATGCCTCCCGCAGCCAAACGTTACTGCAAGAACTCCAGCTCAGCCAGCAGCACCACCAGCACCTACGCTCCCAGCAGTAGCAGCAGCAGCCTGAGCTGTGGAGGTGGAGGGGGGGCCACAGGAGGAGGCAGAGGGGGCGGGGGCAGCAGCGCCAGCAGCACCTGCAGCAAGAGCAGCTTCGACTACAGTCACGACATGGAGGCCGCCCACATGGCAGCAACGGCCATCCTCAACCTGTCCACGCGCTGCCGGGAGATGCCTCATGGGATGGGGGGGAAGCCCCAGGACCTGTGCTCACAGGTAGAAGGGGTGGGGAAGGATCATTTCATATTGTACATTTTGACACCTAAAAAACTTGAGATCAGCACGTGTAATCAACTTCTGTTGAGGTTTTGGTTAGGTTGAGCAGGGCACTAAAAGGAAGTCACCTGATTTGACACTGCAGCCTCACATGACTGTATTCACAACACCTTTGTAAGACTTTGGCTCCACTACTGCAGTCACAAAGAAATCCACTGACAGATTATCTCTGTGCCTCCTTCATTATACTAATGCTAGCAGTGGAAACTGACAAAGGGAGATTTCTGCTGCGCACACCACACGCATACATACACGCACTCACACACACACATTCCATTAAAGATCCCGGGCTGTGTCTTACACTCACAGCTCAGCAGGGCAATTTTTTATTTTCCATCTGGGGATCAGATAGGTGCAGGACGAAGCGCCGTTTGACACGGCGTGAGCCCAGTGTGTCATGTCTGAGGAGATAAGGTGACGGTGTTCCTGTATTATCTGTGCCCAGATGCTGAGCTGGAAAATGGGGGCCAGAAAGAGAGCGCGCAGCAGCGAGCTAATGCTGGCTTAATGTTAATGTTGACAGCGGAGACTGCCAGAGAATGAGAACTAGGGTGATAGAATTGAAAAGAAAGAAAGCAAAGAAAGCCTTTTTGGTGGGAAGTTTCTAAATGTCACAGTGCAGGAGGGGAGGAGAGAGGTACTGAGGAAAAAGAAGGGAAAGCAGAGGAAAGGAGGAGGAAAGGATAAAAGCCTGAAGCAACATACTTCCAAAGAAAAGTGGAACGGAATAAACTTGGTGGGAACAAACGCCTGAAGCAGTCAGGACTTCCTCTGGTCCTACCTCATTTCATTGTCTGTCCTTCTCCTGCTCCGGGGCCAGACGGGCAGGATGCTTTCGGGGCAGGATGGGAAGACAGGAGACATCAGAGGGGTGTTTTTTCTTCTTCTTTTTCTTCATCTTCTTCTTCTTCGACTTCCTCTTTCATCTCAACACCTCACCTTGTGGCACACACTGTTCCTTTCTATGTCTGAACGAGACTTCACACACATCTGTCCTCCTGCTTCTCTCCTTGTTTTTTAAGTCCGTCTGTCCTCCTGTTTCTCTTTCTTTCAGTCTGCTCGTTTGATTTATTGGTAGCTGGATTGACTGAAATGAACTGTCTGTTTAATGTCTTGAAGTCATACGCCAAGTTAGGCTGCTTTGGTTGTTAAAGAAAGGAGGGGAAAGACTTGAAGAGAAATTTTCCTACTTCTCAAGTGTAAGTTATGTTTTTGAGTGCAAGGTATGTTGACCAGTGAGATTAAACTAGTTTACCTAATTTACTGGTTGTCTCTGGCAGTGGTTCCCTTCCATATACATTTCAAACAAGCAATCCAATTCCTGTTCCAGTAGTTTACAATTGTCTATTGTCATGTCATTTAAAGGATAATACTAAAGTTAGCACATTAGGAGCTGCTTCATGGACATCCTAACATTTTACCAAAATAAGATAACCTCAGTATATGAACTGCACTCAAATACATAAACAGGCATCCATAACTATTTGTTAAGTTAGCAATACACAGCATATATTCTCAAGAATACATGATGAGGGGAGTGCGGTGAGAGGAAGAATCAACAGAGTGAAGAAAAGGCCAGAGAGGAAGACAGGACATCGTGGTGGTTTTATTTTAATACCTGGAATAGGTGGGCAGAAGTAATGTGGTGTGAATTAGCAAGTGACCACTCACACTCTGGCCCTCTTCCTCCCAGCATCTCCATGGCAACAGAGGTCAGGGGTTATCCGGGGGCCAGAGCGAGAAGGGGTGGTCTCTAATGAAGGAGGTGGGGTGCATCCTCACATATCATCCTCGTTAATTTGATATGAAGGCGTAGGTCACGTTAATTGGACGGTGACATACAATACAATGGCTAACAAGGAGAGGGCAACGCATCGAGCATATTCTCAAGGACAAGATATGGCAACCCACAATGAGGCATGTGCCACTGGATCTATTCCTCAGCAACTTGACCTTTATTTCACAGTCTGTTTTTATTGCTCTTACAGTCCGTTACTTGTTTCCCTTTCATCTTCTGCCTCCTTCTCCTCTCTTTTTCCAGCTCCTTCCCAAAACTACAATTGAACTTTTGGTGGAGTTTCATAGCCAGTGTGTGGTTGATAAGCAGGCACCTACACACTTTCGTAGACAGGCGCTATTGTAATAGCTCAGTTCTGGCTTCATAATGAACAGTTTGTATTTAGCACCCCATCGTCTCTGTGTTTCTCTTGCATGATTCACAACTTTTTTATTGGACCTTTTATTATTCATAGTGGGATTTTTGTCTCCCCAGACTAATGACCCAGCAGTAATAGTGTTTTTCTGCCCTTTTTTCCTACTATTTTTAAACCCTTGTTTCAGCCACAGTTGTTGCATTATTCACGCCCAGTCCCAAATCCATCACCCCGCGTGTTTGAGTCAATGTGCGTCACACAGGTTTTGGCTTCAGACACCAGGAGAATCCCCCCCCCCCTAGGGACACTGTCGGCTGGAATCAGCATTAGAGAGGGCTTTCCTGCTCATGAAAGGGAGCAAAGGGACCAAGAAGAATGAGAAGAAGAGGGGAGATGAGAAGAGGGATATAAATGAGAGCAAGGGCACAAACACATATGCACATGCCTATTGAAACATAATTCATATGTTGAGCAGGACTCCTCTGGTCAAATGTGGATAAAAGAAAAGGCATACGTGCATACATCTATAGATACAAAACTACACGCAGGAAGAGAAGTAAATGCTTTAGTGAGCAGTCAGTCTTGTTTGTGGCCCACTTTGTTCCGGAACACAGTATAGTTCTGCCTCTATTTTGGGGTTTTGCAGCAGTCTAGTTCCAGCTACTGCTCATCACTGCTCTCGCCCCACCCCTAACCCTCAGCCCCCTGCCCCCTTGTGATGTCCACTTACATTAGTCTCATACACAAACACACACAAAACAAAGTCATGCGCACACACACCCTTCTGACTGCAGAGAACACAGCGGAGACCATAGTGAGATGGAAGGAAGGAAAGAGAGAGAAAGAGGAAAGGAGGGGTTCACAGAGGGATGCACTCGTCCTTGAGCACTGATGACCTCTTCTTCTTTTTACCCTCTTATGGGTGTAACTTCATTGTTACCGTACACTGCAAGTGTCTTAATGTTTCTTCCCAGACAGAATAAATTTGGATATTGTTTCGGGTATTTGAACTGCAGGTGTTCTTGATCCATCTTTCCAGACATCAAAACATTTAAAAGTGAACACATCACTGGAGGAGCAGAAAATTCAAGCACTTTTCATGTACTTCTTAAGTATTCACTATGTATTCAGCTACTGTTTTCTCTAGCTCAGATCATAGAATATGAATATGTTTGACTGCTATTTAATCAGAAACTTTCTCTCTTTTATCCCTTTCTCTCCATCCCTACATCCTTATGTTCTGTGCATCATTTTACCCCTCCTCATAAACACACATACACACACACACACACATCTATTTTACATATACTGACCCTCCCACACACACACACACCAAAAAAAACACATCCACATCCACTTTCCAGAGTCCTGGTTTAGATGTTGATGAGAACGGTACGTTGGACCTGAGTATGACCAAGCGTCTGTGTAGCGGCGGCGGCAGTGGAGGGGACTCGGTGCTCACCCCTCTAGAGCCCATGTCCCCCCAGAGACAAGCTGCCCTGCTGGGCTCCCGCTGCTACGGTATGGGGGATGCCGGTGACTGCTGGGACCTGCCTGTAGACTACACCAAGATCAAACACATAGACGAGGACGAGAAAGAGGTAAAGGGCAAAATAACAAGGACAATGTTGAAAATTCACTTGACCACGAGTGCCTGGTTGTGGCACAGTAGATAGACTGAACTTAATTGTTCAGTATCTTAAAGAAGTGCTATAAGCAGAATGACACATCAGTCATATTCATACAAATACTTGATTTTTGATCAGTTAATCCCATAAAACGACTCTCCCCTTTGCCTCAGAATGTTCCACATATTCAATTTCCTTTAAGATGTTCATGACGATACCAGGAATGAGACAGAAA
The DNA here is from genome assembly GCA_036023655.1 of Nannoperca australis. Lineage (NCBI taxonomy): Eukaryota > Metazoa > Chordata > Actinopteri > Centrarchiformes > Percichthyidae > Nannoperca > Nannoperca australis. The sequence goes on along the minus strand of JAVQJD010097007.1, from coordinate 1,186 downwards.
TGATGACGAGTGATGAAGAGAAGAATAACAGAGAGCTAACAAACCGGTGACAGATAGCTGTGACGTTGATGTTGATTATAAAACAATAGTATAGGATACGTTTGTGGTTTGGGAAGCTGATAGACAGTGTAGTTGGCATGTGTCACTTAGGCCTACACTGTCTGTTCAATGTGTCTCAGCCTGAATGATTTCCCTCCAAGCCACTGATTCAACACAGTGTCTCCAAATCAAACATTTGCATTGCCGTGGGATTGTCTTCTAGGTTTCTTACCTCCCTGTCTGACTCACCGTTACATTTTGAATCATTAGAAAGTCATATTAGGGATTTTTGAAGGAAACCTAATGAATCTGCATGTTAATTGATGTCAGCATCACCATGCACAGAGGTATCTGCTCTGTTTGTATCGTGCTCCCCGTATGCTGGTTTTCTGTTTTTACATTTCGCTCTCCCCTAAAATGAATTATGCAAAGTAGCACCTTGGGAGGGAATCGGAATAGCTCATCTCATCAAAGAACTGCTGGAAATCAATGCACCACTGCTGGTTCGCGCCTGTCGCGTGTGTACAGGCGCGTACATGTGCAGCGCATGTGCCTCTGTTGGCGTGTGTGTGTGTGTGTGTGTGTGTGAAATGTGAATATTCATTGGGCCGTGTGTCTGTACCCATGTCTCTTTGGGAGTGTGTCTGCGTGTATATGCGAGTTACATCCCTAGCCTACTTTCTGCTCTGCGTCTCTGTGCGTGTGCATGTGTCGCTCTCCTTCCTGTCTGCCTCTCAGCCTGCGCTCTCTTTAATTGGAGAAGCTTGCTGGCTGACCCAGCATCACACACTCCGAGACAGCTTGAGCGCTGGATAATTTGGGTTGTATCTGGACCTGTCTCCTTATGGGCATTACTGTACATACACTGCGAGCACTAGAAGAAAGAAAAGAGGATTTGCATCAACAGCCATCGTGCCCTGGCTGAATGCACTCACTGCAGACAAAGCACAGCCCCACATGGCACGACCGGCAACGGTCTGACACTACACCACAGTGCCATCTAGTGACGGCTGGAGCATTACAAGAATAGAACCAGCCAACTCCCTGAATGCTCTGTGTTCACACACAAACCAGAATGCTCTATGAACATCTACATACCCATGAGTTAGCACACAAGCACACACACACACACACACACACACACACA
>JAVQJD010097006.1:0-10237 GCA_036023655.1 Nannoperca australis | reverse complement strand
TTGACTCTATTTTCTATTCATTTCACAACGTATGGTGGTGAATAAGTGTGACTTTTCATGGAAAACACAAAATTGTTTGGGTGACCCCAAACTTTTGAACGGTAGTGTATATATATAATTGGGGTTCTTGTCTCCCCTGTTACATGACCATTTGAGTTACATAAAACATCTAATATTTCAAAGAAAACAAGATGTACCTAACTTCAGAGAGATGTTGGTCTTTACAGCAAGAACACACTACAGAGAGACATTTCAATCATAATAGAGAAAGTTATGAGTTTGGAGAGTGGAATGAATAAAAGACGTGTGTGTGTGTGTGTGTGTGTGTGTGCATCAGGCATGGGAATCACAACCTACACGGCAGCCCGTATCCTTAAGGGACAGCTGCAGAACCAGACCGGAGAAGAGACAGTGATGACCATGGACACCTTCCCTAATATGGGACTAGCTAAGGTACAGACACACACACACACACACACACATACGCACACATACACACACACACACACATACGCACACATACACACACACACACACACACACACACACACACACACACACACACACACTCGATATACAGATTTATGCATATAAGATCAAATCATACATAGGCCTATATGTAGACAGAGTTCATAGTTAGTAAGTTAAGTGTACAAGTTAAATTTTCAACTGAACTACATTCATTTGCTTTTTCTTTTCAGTTGCTCCATTTATATATTTATTTATTTTATAGGTTACTGTGCTTGTTACGTTGCCCTATTTTATTATTTTTCTTTTTAACTTTAACTCTTTTTAAGCAGTTTTCTACACAGGAAACATTAAAGTTTAAGCTAATTTTGTCCAATAGTATATTTTACTCAAGCTCATCTTTGTGTGTGTGTGTGTGTGTGTCATGCAGACCTACAGTGTGGACTTCCAGATTCCAGACAGTGCAGCCACAGCCACAGCGTATCTGTGTGGAGTGAAAACCAACCTGAACACCATCGGAGTTAATGCAGCAACTCGCAACGGAGTCTGCGAGTCTCAGAAGGGCAACGAGGTCACGTCTATCCTGAAGTGGGCCAAAGATGCCGGTAAGCCCATCGCGGTACTAAAAAAATCTGTGTTTACACATATAGTACCATGATATATTATTTTTTGTTTATTATTTTATAAAAGATAGAGTTAAGCAAGGCGAAACTGTACTCATCCCTTTGAAATTGTGACATTTGTGTCACAATGATAATAATAATAGTGATAACCTGTGTTTCTTTCTCAGGACAGTTTATTAAAGGGGGTAATGTTGAAACCAAGAATTATCCAGACTTGAGATGGATTTTTCTATTATAGATGGTATTTAAGTGCTGTTAAAGCATGAAGGTAGTACTACTCACTGTTTCACTAACTTTTGCATTTTAATGGTGAAAGCACTGTTCGAACAAGTCATTTTGAACTGTGTGATGTTACAACTAAAATGAATCAATATAAAAGAGGGGCTGGGTCCATCCATTCAGAGTTCTTCAATAATGTAGCGTCAGCCTGAACACTACCTAACACTTTTTTCATCACTTCAAATTTAATGATTCATTTCAATGATTCAGATTTTGTGCTCATTGAACGCTGTTTCTCCGGTTGGAAAAACTGCTGAGCCAATCAGGGCTGTGTAAGCGAGATTAAGGATAGGCACGCCATCTTCCTATGCCAGCAGCAGAAGAAATACACAAAAATGATCGAAAATGTGGATGAAATAGACGCAGCTATACAGTTTGTTGGTCAACTTGCAGAAATAAAAACTCTTAAATCAGTTTGTTTATTCAACTGATGTCAAAAAGCTCCTCAGCTTCCATGTTGACTGCAAATTACAGTGGTGAGACGGATACATCACTCATTACTGATCGACTGACTGGTTAGGACAAAGAAAACAAAAAAGATAGATTTTGGTTAAAGTAACCAACCTTTGGTGGGAAAATGTCATCAGTGTGCTTCATATATAGTAGTCATACAAATTAGACACAAAGTATAAACAAGAAAATGCCACAGGATAATAGTAGAACAACCAGAAAACAACATTATCATAATATTTACATGACACAAGATACTACGTGAAATATGAAACATGTTTAAAGGAATGATTTAAGAATTGTAACCAGTGGAACTTATTAATGAACTAATTTGACCAGTCAGTCCATTATACTGCTGTAAATGCCAAATGTATAAAATCCAGTGAAAAGATTGAACTAACATCAGGTGTTACACTAATGATAGTGGCAAAATTCTGCAAATGTATATAGATTCATATGAACAAATTCAGCTAATTGCTGCACAGACAATAGTGAGGTGATAATAATGCAGAGTGTCTTTAAACAGTGCTGTGATTGAAGCAACAAATGGGATTTTGTGACTTTTTGACGAGGAGCAGGCAGATACCCGACACAGCCCTGCCGTGTCACACTTTAGTTCTGGCTCCTGACAAAAGAAAATCCCTCAGGTCTTATATAGCCTCACCAAATCCCGATTTTACGGCTGAGCGCTCTGCTGTGAGCCGCTGTGCCCCATCAGAGCGGTATTACAGGGGCCACCAGGGAGCTGGAAGCAACAGCAGCCCACGGCCACAGCTTTCACTACAGGATAATGTGCTGCACAGGGAAACACCTTGACTCTTATCATGTTCCCGTGTTATCAACGGCCATAAATATCTCATAACACACACACACACACACACAGTGGCCCTGACCCTGACCCCAGCACAACACCGGGGACTGTCACTCAGGTGTATCAATGTGTGCATGTGTTACATAGTTCAAGGAAGTTATTTCTAGTGTTTGATGTCATAAAAACACATTAGTCCAACAACAAATGGCCCTTACAGCAAAGTCATCAAACTGTTCAACTAACAAACCTTTAAGTTGCAAGAAAGGACCATTTACAGCAGTTGTTCACAACCTGGGGGCCAGGACCTCTAAGAGCTACAAGATTAATCTGAGGTGTCACACAAGATGATCTGCAGGAAAGAAGAAACAAAATACATTGTGCAACACTTTAAAAACTTTTTCAATTCTTTATTTTTTTCTTCTGAAATATTAAACTATTAAAATGAAAATGGGAATATCACTTCACAGTTCTAATCATGAATCAGTTTGATTATTATTTTCATTTTATACATTTACCATTATTTTCTTGATTCATTAATTCATTGTGTAGTCTGTAAAATGTAAAAATAAATGTGAAAATGCCCTACACAAACTCCCAAGAGCATATGTGACATTTCCATGACAACAGCTTGTTTTCTCCAAACAACAGTCAGACAAAAGATAGTCAGATTTTCAATTTACCATGAACATAAAACTTAAAGAACCTACATATTTAAGGGCCTGGAAACAGAGGGAATACATTAATTATCAAAATTGTTGCGGATTTGTTTTCTATCGATCAACTAATTAATTAATTGACTAATTGTTGTGGCTCTAGATCCAGTGATTTAAAGAGTAACTTAATGCCGCCTGAAAATGTGTACCCCCGGACCCTGTGACATCACTGTTGGGTGTGGTTACAGGTATGACATTTCTGACCACACCCAGTGACAGGTGACAGGTGAAACACACTTTTGATCAGAGTGGGCAGCAAAACAGAGTGTTTCAGCCTGTTGATAAGTTACTCTTTGAACTCTTCAGCTACACTTCTTATACATTATTTATTGTGTTGCACGTTGAATCATTGTTCAAACTCCCAAAACGTCCGAGGGATTCCAAAGATACCAAATATATTTATAAAAAGATGCAAACAACATCTACAATTTTTATTCACATGGAGTAGCTGTAGAATGCAATTTGGGTTTACTCAGTAGTTTCTTATAATCCCAGCTTTAACTGGGGAAAAACTGCTTAAAACTATAAATGTGTCAACCTCTTCAGTATGGAGAAATTGTCTAACTTTAAACTTTAAGTTTTTTTTATTTGATTATAGGTTCTTTCAGACTGTACATTTATAGAAGTTTTCAAGAAAGTGAAAATTGGTGCAGTCTGTGGGTTGCTTTGAGCCCATTCATTGTCCCTGGAGTGCATAGTTTTCTGCCACTGTGTGTTGTTAATGCTGCCACTGGTAGTTTAAAAGACAATAAGTATATTTACTACCCCATACCTCAACATAATCCTACTATACAGTGTCTGCAAGGGGTTGAGAAATTTGTTGATTAATGGCTGTTCATATATGACACAAACATACAGCAGAGTGCATATTCTGTACATACACATCTACAACACATTCAGCATGAAACATATCCATCTTGTAGGCAAGTCTGTTGGCATTGTAACAACCACGCGGGTGCAACATGCCACCCCAGCAACCACCTACGCCCACAGCGCCAGCAGGAAGTGGTACAGTGACGCTGACATGCCTGATGCCGCCAAGAGGGACGGCTGCACCGACATCGCATCCCAGCTTCTCAAAAACACAGACATAGATGTAAGGTTGTCCGTAACTCAGATCTTTCTCATGTCATTAGACAATTATAATCTTTTTTTAGAAAAGTTCAGTTACATTTGCATGTGTGTGTTTGTACCTGTGTGTGTGATTCCAGGTGATTATTGGTGGTGGTAGAAAGTACATGACCCCTCTGGGCACCAAGGACCCAGAATACCCCAGGGATTATTTTTCCAGGGGCAAAAGAAAAGACGGACGCAACCTCATCGATGAGTGGCAGAGCATGAAAATGGGAAAGGTAACACTTTGAAACCGTGACCAAGAAAACAGCCTCAGTTATAGCAACAGCTGGAAATGTTTTATAAATATCAGGGCTTAGAATCTCTCAATCTGACCCCGCCCTAACTGTGACTAACAGTGCACTTTGGTATTAGTGGTATTGGTTGTGTTAATTACATCATCTTGTTAGGACATCTTCTTCTGCAATGGTTTAATGGTACCTGACTGGAGAATTAGCACCACCAACTCTCTGTCTCAATGTGCCCAACTCCTAATATTTGCATAACAGTAATGGATTGAAATGTGCATTCATTTGCATTTTCTATTGCCAATTTTCTCAAATGTGCACTATATTTGGAATTTCCATTTACCTCAAATGTATTAGTGTTGAGGCATAATTTGAGTTGGATATCCCAAAATGTCTGCATGCAATGCTAAGAATGTCTGTATTGATAGATACTGATTGAGGTGAGTGAGAAATAATATTTTTGTGCATTTTGTGTGAATTGATCAGGATTTATTGGTGGTGAGATCAGTTGCATGTTCTTTATATTTTACATGCAATGATGCAAAGTATACATTACACCTTTAAATGTACATAAATAGTTCTTAAGCAAGTGTCATACCTGATCACCTGTTTACATACAAAACACTTAATGAAAGAAGCTGTTTAACATTGTAACCACTATTACGACTTTCTACGTTGTCATCTGTATATAATGACCACATGTTAAAGACATTTAGGCACAAGTACAATATCTGTAATCGTCACCCAGAAGTGATATTGATGTATCACAGATAATTGAACAATAACATGTCATGGACTTTTTAAATTGCTACACATTGATCTAGATACTGAAGACAAAAACACTGTCTGGTGAGAAAACTATGAGGTTTTGAGAACAGTTTGCAATAGAACAGCATAGAAAAGCTCGTCAGGTGACTCACAACCAGCACAAAGGACTATCTTCCTCCCACTCAGTGTATGAATGTTTATGTCCTGTGTGTCACACAGGTAGCTCACTATGTGTGGAATAAAACTGATTTCAATGCTGTTGACCCTGATACCACAGACTACCTCATGGGTGAGTTTTTTTTTTTTTTTCAACATCAATAGGCCTGTAGCATCCTTAGTTTTCTGACCAGCTTAATCATTTCATCCTGCATTAGTGATGTCAGTCTTTAATACACTACTCATGTTTTAGGTCAAACTACTACCTGACCTACAAAATGTTTTCACGGTGCAAAAACATTCACACTGTGAGTCTCTTATCAAATCTGTGGTCAGTTCTGTTTACTACAACAGACATGACTACATAAACATTTAGCTGTTATGTTCATATTATTAGGATTGATGTATTTATAGTACATCATAGCGACAGTACGGGAGTATCCTTTAACTTGTTCATGTCTTTGAATACACGTTTGTGTTTTCATTAACACATCACAATAGTAATTGCTTGTATGAAACATTTTTCAAGTTAGCTATGTATCTTCTTGCTCTTGCACAAGGTATGTTTTACTTCAACTTGTCACAGGTGACAAGTTAAAAGTGCTTCGAAAGCACAGGTGTTACTAATCTCTTTAAGTATGGCTCTGTTCCATTTAATGCCCCCGGTAAGCCATGTCAGAGCAAGCACACACAAGGACCCTGAAGCGGGTATATCTAAATGGAATGCAGCCATTATTTAGGTTATTTGTTACATCTGTGCTTTTCCTGTTTGGATGAACCACAACTACAGTCTTGGTTATGCTTGGGGTCTGGTTTGGTTACTTGGGGTTCAGATATTTGTGTGATATCTGTAACAAATAACATTTTTAACTCAACTGAAGTACTGGTCTCTACCAACTCCTGAGGGAAATATTTGAAGCTACCTACCTAGCTTTAGCTGCTAAATGCTCCAATATGTTTACTAGCTTGTCGCTGACTCTTTCTACCATTTTGTGCTGTGCATATTGGGCACATAGTGTATCGTTGCTTTGATGCAGAGTATTGTGATGTCAGTAAACTCAGTGTCTTCTTTGTGGTGTGTGATGGTGTGGAGGAAATGTGGAGATTCAGTCATCTTGCTTTTTCTGGACTGAGTGCTCACTTGCTGCTGTAGAGATTTTGGATTTTACCCATTCACTGTGGTTCATCACTTCCTGTGTGATGAAAATAGCAGCAGTAGGAGGAAGATGGGACTTTCCTTTCCGCTGCACCTCCACCGTGGGCTGATAAATCTGACATACTGTATTTTTACATTAAAAACATTCTTGTTGCATCTGTCCTTCTCTCCACCCAGCTCTGTTTGAACCTGGTGATCTGCGCTTTGAGGCGGAGAGGGACCCAAACATGGACCCGTCCATCGTTGAGACTACAGAAAAAGCAATCCGCATCCTCCAGAAAAACCCTAAAGGCTTCTTCCTGTTAGTGGAGGGTGAGGACAGCTTCACCCACCTTCCACACACTCCCCATAACTTAATCCGTCAAAGGTTGGATAATGCAATCCCCAGAGAGGTGACGGTTCTGCTAAAAATAGGGGAAAAAACACATGGCTGGTCAAGGCGGATCAATAGACTCATTGATCCTGTTATAATCACAAAGGAGGCCTAGGTGGCAATTAAATGGCTAGTGTGGTAATTGTTGTGTTGTGCTAAGACATCAAAATGAGATTACATTAATATTACAGCAACGTTAGCTGTGATATTGAGTTTTTTTCTAATGATTGTCATGGTTGTGTACCATCTTAAAGAACAGTGAGTACCTGCAGTGGATCCGGTGATTTGACATTGATTCTGCATACAGCTCAATGAGTTTGTCGCAGTGTGTGTGTTTGTAGCTGCTGCGTTTCTATTCCACACGGCTGCCTCACCGACCTCCTCATCCATCTCTCCCTTAATCTGAGGCAGCCGCCTGGGGACTCCATGGTGCTACAGAGAGTCTTCACAATGACTTTAAAATAACAGGCAAATGTATAAATAGAAGCGGGCATATGGTGCACCCAATCACTGACAGCTCACTGAGACCACAACTTATTAACCAGAGTCAACTTCACTTTTCAATATGGCTGGTGGAGAGGACAGGAGCTGACGAATGTGCTGAAGTAAAAAAACAAAAACAATGTTACATAAGCTTTATCCCCCAACAAGAGGGCTGCTTTAAAATTCTCTACTGAAGAAAGTGGGTCCCCTTCCCCATTTTATGTTTTATTCCAAGTGATCATTTTCAAGCTCACTTCTATATTAAATAAGTTACTACTCACCTCTAGAAATGAAAAGGAAAATGCATTGCATTTTAACTGACCCCCAAAGTGTCATCTTTAGAATCTACCTCTCCTGACGTCTACTATATAATATATATACATCAGTTTGAAACTGTACAGTCTTATTAGCTCTTTAAAATTACAGTCGATCTCTCAGTGATTTATCAAACTTTGTGGGATGTTTTTAGAATACTTTGTAGAATGGATATTACCTTTTAGGACCGTTCTTTAAGTCTTCAAGGTCAAGTCAAGTTTCAAGTCATCTGAAACAATTCCGAGTAAGTCTCAAGTCTCTTAATAGCAAACCTCTGAGTCTGAGTAAAGTGGCAAGCCATTCAAGAAAAGTCCAAGTCAAATCTCAAGTCATTTGAGACAAGTCTGCGTCAAGTCAAAAGTAATTCAAAACCAGTCAAAGTCAAGCGTCAGATCATATTATGTTTCATGTTATTTGAGTCAGAATCAAGACTCAAATCATCCAAGAAAAGTTAGTATTAAGCCTAAAGTCATTCAGGAGTCTTTAGTAATTCAATACATGTGTGGGTCATGTCTCAAGTTAGAGTCAACTAGTCATATTAGTCCTAAGTCACTGGAGATGAGTCAAAGTCAAGTGTCAAAGTGTCAGTCAAGCCATAGTCAGATGTCCATTCATTTGAGACAAGCTCAAGAATAGTGTAAAGACATTCAAGACAAGTAGGCTGGTGAACATATTGTAACATTTAGCTGCTAGAGAGACGGATATTTCCCTCACAAATTGGTAGAGCGCAAAGCTGAACTAAAAGGGGAGTGAATATTAGACTTACATTTGTCAGTTGGCCAGAAACATGACTCAAAAGGAATGCCAGTGCTGCCCCATGTTAAGCAGCTGTTTGGTTCTGCATGTGTTCAAGTCACAGTCAAGTCTTGGGTCATTTGAGACAACTCTCAATCAAGTCTCAAGTCTCAAGAATTGAGTTTCAAGTAATTTACGTCTCAAGTCAAGTTCCAAATCTCTTCTTTCAAATGTTTTACTTGTGAGTAAAATTAATCTTTATCTTACTGAAACAGTCTGATTAAATGAGGAGAACTGAGAAAATGAATCAGTGATATCAGGTTTAATGAAACTGTAAAATGATCCAAACCCCAACCCTTTTTTTTTTTATTTTGAGGAAAATAATCTGTCAGCCACTCTGTCACTTGAGGTACAAAGCAGTAGCATAGTGATTACTTCACCATATCTCCTCTTTAACCCCTCCCTCGCTCTGTGGTCAGGTGGGCGTATCGACCAGGCTCACCACGCTGGACGGGGGTACATGGCACTCCATGAGACGGTTGCTTTAGACTACGCCATCGCTAAGGGCCTTGAACTCACCAAAGAGCATGAAACTATCACTATAGTGATGGCTGACCACTCCCACCCTGTTACCTTCAATGGATACCCATTTCGAGGACAGAGCATTCTGGGTAATTATGAATCGACTTCCTGTATTCACATCTTTCCTCTGACATACATTGATATGCTCGGATCCGTCACTTCTTTTTTACACGTGACAAGAAAGTTCAGCCATATGCCTCCTTTCTTTCCCCATCCTTTGCTCCATCCATTTCCCCTTCCAGGTGTGTTTATCCGATGACGACACCCAAGGTGGCATTTTGTGCTTGTTGTGTGTGTCTTTGTGTGTGTGTGTGTGATGCCTCTCAGTGCACTGCCTGCTTCCTCTCAGCGTCAGTGTGTCTCTGCCACCAGCAGCTTGACATTTCCTCTGCTTTCTCTCTCCTGCAATTACAGCCTGGCTAAACACATATAGCTGGCAGCCTTTCTCTCCCTCGCCTTTCTATTTCAGTCCCTCGCTTTCTTCTCGTTTCTCTTCCTTCTGCCTGTCTCTGACCATCTACTCTCTCCATGACATTATTCTCTCTAAATTCTTCTTGTTCTTTCGGTCTTTCTCGCCTGTTAATCTCCCTTTTGGAGCATCTCTTTATCGACCTTACTTGCTGTTTACCTCTACTCCTTCAACTCTCCATCACTGTTCCCTCTCCTTAACCTGGAGGCTTAAAACCTGACATAGACCAATCACATTCATGGAGAGGCCGAGGGTTAAGCTGATTTATTGGGTTGCCTGTATTGTACTAGATGTCAGTGTTGTTCACTTCTTATATGATGGACCACAGCACATTTGAAGTATTCATGCAATAGACCTTTTTCACAGAAGACATTTTGACATTAGGTCAGCAGCACAGGTGTAAATAATAAAATGAATGATGGCCGAATTCCTTTTAGCTGCTTCTGTTTCAGGGTCCTGCTATTGTGTGTGCTGGCTCACTGGCTTACTGTCACA
>JAVQJD010096995.1:0-11077 GCA_036023655.1 Nannoperca australis | reverse complement strand
TGTATTTCTTTAAAGTTAAGACTAGTTTAAAGTCATCTTCATTGAAAAGTACAGTGCTTTTCCTTCAAAAATAAGGACATTTCAATGTGACCCCAAACTTTTGAACGGTAGTGTAAGTTATATAAATCTTCTGTGTATTTTACATACAAATCTGCTTCTAAAACAAGCTATTTTATGTAATACATTCATTTTTTTTTTGCATTTTTAGCTAAACTCTAACAATCTTTAGACACATTAAACATAAAAGACAGATGACATTTCAAACAGTGTTTTTGTGCACAGTAAGCTTAAGGTGGAGTAATAGATAAGGACTTTGTGACTGTCATAGTTTCTATACTGTAAAACTTATAATAACATATTGTGACTGACTGCATGTCTTGTTAGTCAAACTGTAAACTGAGTAATGCCAAAGTCACGGTGCATGAAGAGTACTTCATGTTTGGTTCTTATTGAGACTAATTTCTCTTTCTAACCTCTTATTATATTTAAATGCTAAAAACCGACTCCGCCTTTTTTTGTGTTTTCACCCAGGCAGCAGGAGCCGTCCGACCTCTTGTTTCCACGGTGATAGCCACCACGTCAGAGGGCTACCTGGACCACTCTCTGGAGCGATCCAAGTACAAAGCCAGCGAGATGCCTCAGGCATTCACGTATGATGTCATCTATCAAGCCTATCAGAAGGTCTTTTCTTTCATTTATTTAAGTGTCTGATCCAGTGTTGTTCATGTGTTATCAGTGTGTATGTGATGAAAAGAAGCTTCATGTAACGTCTACCTGTCAAATCAGATCTTTAAGTCTGTCTGCACTGTTGTTTGCGAGTGATCAGATCGGATCACAGGCTGCTATACAGCCGCTCTGATGCCCTTCTGTCGCTCTGGATTTGACGTCATCGTTATGTGTGTGTTTGACGCTATCATTTGAAATCTGATCTCATTTTATATGTTTGTTTTGTTTTTGCCATCCAGACTTTCTAAAATCAGTCAGGATACAATCTGGATATGCCAAGGAAGGATTTGGGCTGCAGCTCAATGACACAGTGAAGCAGGTTCACATGTTCTCTGTCTCTCATCCCATCGAGCTCAAATAAGTATTTGCCCCTTTGTTGGCCAGCTGAAATTGTGGCTCGAAAGTTAAACATTCCCCCATATTTAAAATAAGAAGATTTAAAATAAAAGTGACAGGAACAAGAAGCTAGGCGGACAAAGCAAAGAAACTGAAACATTGGAAGAGTGTTCTGCTATTAAACTGTCACTAGGTATCAGAAGAGAAGCTGAAGAGGTCAAGCGGCAGTCCGGGTTTGGTCCAGATCGTAAACGTGCAAGCAAAAGTGTGATTTCTTCAACAGCTCATAATATCACAGGATGGACAAAGTCCTGCAGGCATGTGGTGCTTACTCTTGGAATAATTGAACCAAAAAAGTCTCTCAAATCACAGTGAGTGTGAGATTTACGCTCTAAAAATGACACCACTTAGATGATGAAGGACTTTATGATTCTCATACATCATAACAGGCCTTTACAGTCCTTCATTGTTCAGCTGATGTGCCAGAACCTGCAGGGTTTCACTGTGAAGAGCTCGTGGCGCGGGTGCTATCACTTTCACTTGGCCTCTGCTGCGTCTGGGAAAGAAATGACATGTTAATATATTCTGCCACACTGCAGCAGATTAGTCTGCGGAGCAAAAGTGAACAAAAGCTGTTGTGGTTGGAAAAAATGGCGAAAGAACAGTGAAATGACATGGCGTGCTGCATTTAGGTGGATTCGGATTAATAGTCTCAGCAGTTGAGTGCATTTTAATGCATTTTATGTGTACCTGAAAAGTGGAAAGAATGACGCTGACGTAAGCCGTGAATGTGTTGATTCTTCTTCTCTATAACCAGGACTCTGCAGGCGACTCCAAACCAACATAATGTGAAACTTGAGTTGCAGAAGTTGACTTTATTTATTTCTACTGTCTGAAAAATAGTTTGCAGTTTCAACCTTGACTCCATTAGATGGTTTTTTGAAGGACGCAGCAAACGTTTGAGCAAAAGATCTAAAGTATACCTCCAGTTGGAGAGATTATTTTTATTCCTGGCTCTCGTGGATCTTCAGATTGCTTTGAGAGCCCTGTTGGCTTTGGACCTTTTTTTTTTTTTTAAATGAGCTCACATTTACGCCTCAGTGTCGAGGCCAGTCGAGTTGCAAAAACAAAGACAAACTGGGGAGGTCGCTGGAGAAAGAGAAGGTCAGGCTTGATTTAGAGAGCGTCCCCGTCTCCTCCTGTTGTTCTCCTCCTCTTCAACCTTTCAAAAGATTAGCAAAGTGTCAGGTTAGGACTGTAGGACATGCTCGTGAAAAATCTCTGAGAGCTGCACATTTGTATCTTGACATCCATTGAGAGCAGAAGAACTTAGGGCTGAAAAGACAAAGGAGGAGACACTTTATCCAGTCCCCCGTGAAAGCTTTTGTACCAGGAGAAAATGCTAAAGGTTAAATTACCTCAAGACCGAGAGCGAATTTCTGCTGCAATTTCTCTCTCCTGTTCCAGGGTCCCTGGAATAAAAGACCCCTCTCTTTTATAGCTTGATAAAATATTACCCAGGTGTAATCTCAGGTAGCGCAGGTTTGTCTTTGTAGTCCTCCTCATTGCCTCAATCCAAACTTCCATGTGATCTGCACAAACAGAGCTTTCCCAGCTGTGAATCAAAGTACCAGTAACATGTTCATCGGTACGATAAAGTATATGAACAAGTCCTAACTGAGATGAGTTCAGGAAGAGAAACGACAGCAACAAGGACCTGCAGTACTTACATACATGCAAACATACTAATAGGATACTTCTTTAAATATACATTAGTATAAAGCTGCTCTAATTAAATTTGTATATTAACAAAGAGTCAAATGACTAAATGTGTAAATGAAAAGGGGTCACAGAGAATTCTCACCAGTTGTTTACTGATGTTATTTGTTCCTTCCCAAAGTGACATTAGGGCATTATATCAGAGCTGCTCCTCTTCCCTTTGATCCTTCGCAGCCACAGTCACGCATGTTTTTCTGTAACAGGTAACACATTTATTCAAGTCGTTTTTCAAAGTCGATAAAAGCGTCAAATTTGCATGTGAAGCGTTTCCTTCCAATGAAATATACTCGAACCACATGCGTTTACCTACTAATGAGGCTTGGAACTGTTACTTAAAAGTAAAAAAGAGGAAAAAGAAAGTAGTGGAACAAACAATGTCTGTTGAAAAGAGGCAGTAAAGTAATTGAGCCTTTTATTAGTTACCGCTTAAACATTTATGATGAAATTACTGTATGTTTGGAAAGGTGTTCTTGGTCATCTAACACAAATAAATTCCTGTTGGTTACAGCGTTTAGATTGAGAGTGGGATGGAGTTAGGTTTCAGGGGAAGCAGGGGAACGCTACAAGAATCCTGAAGTAGATCAGGTTCCTCCACCCAGATGAACAATTTTCAAATGAAGTAAACATGAAGCAACTGTACACCACCATCACCACCAGGCTCCAAGATAATGGTCGCAGGAACAAACCATTTGTGCGGCTTCCACAGTTATACAAGAGAGCCCATCACGCCTTCCTGAGCAATGTGGGAAAGTATATTCTGACCTGATGAAACTCTTAGAGATAAGAGTGTTACAGAACCAACAGTCCATCAGCCAAAGAAAACAGTACCCACTGAAGAGTCTCCTGAAAAACGTGGTGACGGCAGCTTCATGTTATGTTATATTTCTCTTCACCAGCTCTGTTCACGGTACAGATGGCATTTAAAGGGCTTAATATGTCCATAAAGTTCAAGTTTATGAAGAATTTCAACCAAATGTTGCTCAGAACCACATGATCTTAGGAATGCTGGGACAAAAGAAGAGCCTTCTTAAACAGGTGGTAAATCGTAGAGTACCGTTTCACTGAGCTGGAACTCTTCTGAAAATAACAATGGGAGGCAATTCTTAATTGCAGGTGTACTAAGCAGACTGAGACCTTTTCATGCATGCTTCATGCATGATTTTGAAACAGTCTTACTTTAATGTTTTTCCATTTTTGGCCACTGGGAGTCGGGGCCTAAGGATAGCAATATTGGTTTTTGGTTGGTCCGCTGAAGGCTTTGGTGCACTGCCAAGATACAGATATATCTCAACAACAATTGGCCAAATTGCCATGAAATGTGGTTTGGATATTCAGGATCTGGCCGGGATTTCCCCTTGGATAACACGTTGATATCTATCTGGAATAGGTTTTCCCTCGCAGCAACCTCAGAACAAAATGTCAAGTTTGCACGCAATATCTCATAATCTAATCTGAAGATTGCCATTAAATGTAGTAAAGTACAGGTAAAGGACACGAACCTTAAACTGTATGCCCTGCTATTGACTCAAGAATTGAACTAGAGTTTTATTCTTGATACTTCATCACTGGAAACAAGTAGGAAGTTTAGCCGTGCTAGCAGAATGGCTTTAGGGATCGATCTGCCTGGTTGGTCAGTCTGTCCAGCACTTCCAGACTGAATATCTCAACAACTGCTGGATGGATTGTCATGAAACTTTCTGCAGACATTCATGGTCCTCAGAAGATGAATCCTACTGACTATGGCGACTTAGCGCCACCATGAGGTTGACGTGTGGTTTGGTCTTCTCGGGGTGAATTGTGGCCTTTTTTAGCCCTTAACCTTTCCTCTAGTGCCATTTCAGGTCAAAGTTACAATTCATTCCCATCAGGCTCAGCTGTGCTTTGTGATTAGTGCTAATTGGCAAATGTTAGCATGGTAACACGCTAAACCAAGGTGATGTACATGATAAACAATATACCTGCTAAAGATCAGCATGCTGAAATTGTTATTCTGATGTTAGCATTTAGCTTACTTGGATATTTATAGAAAATGTCCCAGTATGGGTGCAATTTTGACATCTGTTCTTAAATACACAGGTTATTACAGATGATCACTACATAAATCTGTCAGTAAGTATGTAAATGAAACAGGGCATCTAGTTGGTTGCCCCTGGTGCAGCTCCAACACTGCAGTGGAGCAACACAGTGTACCACAGTACGAGTGGGATGGAAATATATTGTTGTCAGCGATTGTCCACAGCAGCTCCTCTCTGTTGTGTCCCCTCTGCAGTGCAGTGAGGCAGACTTTGAGTTTGGCACCGAGTGCCTCCATCTGGCTCTGCAGTACTGTGGCATCAATGCCAAGCTCATCCAGGGTCCGCCAACACTGTGGAAGGTGAGCTGCCATGGGCCCGGTTTGGGTTGGGGATTGTGGATTTAGTGACATTTTGGCTAGCACAGCTGTGTGACCGCTGCTAATTTATCACATATCAAAAACAGAGATCCTGAATTGAAAGCGAGGTTTGCTGGTTAAAGAGGAAGCGCTAAGATATTGAATGTGACATCCAGAATTAGCATGTATAAATGATTGTAAATGTAAA
Source organism: Nannoperca australis (assembly GCA_036023655.1). NCBI lineage: Eukaryota > Metazoa > Chordata > Actinopteri > Centrarchiformes > Percichthyidae > Nannoperca > Nannoperca australis. Next base: position 5,657 of record JAVQJD010096995.1, on the reverse strand, counting down.
TGTTTGGTACTTAACCCTCCATCAGATCATGTAGCTTCTTGCCTTAAACGGTTTCTTCACCCAAATTACTAAAGAGACATATTTTTCTTGTTAGAGTTCTTGTTATCTAGCCATGAAGATAGTTTTGGTTTTATGTGCTGAGGTTTCGAGATTTCTGTCTCCACCCCGATATAATGGATGTGGACAGAATGTTGTTTGTGGTGCAGGAATCATTAAAGAAGACATTTGAAGAGCAGCTTGTCTTTCCAGAAACGATGCCTTGGTTACTCTGTATAATCCAGTGCTTATGATAAATACAAAGCTATGATCCCACGCCCCAGGTTGGGTGTCTAAGACTTGAGAATTGTGATTATACGCTTTATTTAGAGCCCTTTTGCACCAATAAATCACTCTCTTTGCACTCCTGTATGAGTTTGCTGCCTCTAAGGAACCTTGACGATTAGACAAATAAATCCAATAATGCTTTAGAAAACATTGGCTGTGTTTCACATGCAGGATGTGTTGTTCTTTCAGCACTGCAAACTTCAGTATTTATCATGAAAAGGCAAGGATTAGAGAAAAAGTCCAAAGAATAAATATTTGGAAATGATTGGTCTAGATATTAACTGGTTTCTGGTAAGACACCTACTGATATCTAAAAATCTTGGCACATCAAACCAAAACTATCTGAATGGACAGACACCTGGACAGATAAATTGTTTTTCTAATGTGGGAGAACTGATCCTTTAAAGTTGTTTTGTCCTCCAGGTAACCTACAAACGGGATTTAGCTGCTGCAGAGTCCATTATTAAAGGTAAGTTACCTTCTTTATACACTGCACCGTTTCCTGTATGTACTGTGCGTAGTGGGCTTTTTCATCTCCTGATATTACATATACACACATGAAGCATCCATATAGACATGTAAACATGAAAGGCTGAAGGCTGTAGATCTTCTCTTACAGGTTAAATGGTCAGAAATGAGCGGTGTAAGAGTTTTTGTCTCTGTGTTTAGAGTCAGAGTTGAATAGCCCCTCACTGTAGCATTGTTCAGCTTGGTTGGAACAGGACTGTTACCGGCTGTAAGCAGTCTGTGAATGCTACGGAGAGCAAGTCAGGACAAGGGAGAAGTCACAATCAGAGAAATGGAAATAAACACGGCCCTATATTTCACCCTGCCAGCACCTGGACCAACAATTACCTGTTTGATGATGACATAAGGTGCACACTGATTATTCCCAGAGCCTCCAATGTGAATGAACTCATTGTGTGTTTTTCAGAGAAGTTCTCACATCTGTCATTATGAGAAATTGTCAAGTGTTTCAGGTTGTGTGTGTTTTTGTGTGCTCCCACATACTTGCATATGCTACACTGTGTGTGTGCGCGCGCGCGCAGGTATCCTGGTTAGAAGTGTGTGTTTGTGTGAACATTGATTTCTCAAAACATGGCTTTTAAGTGAGGCATCAGTTTTGGAGGTCCTCAGTTTTTTGCAGCAGTGGCAGTGATGAGTTGATGTTTCACAACGTACAAGTTGGCCATCTTAATGTTATCGAAATAGTTAACTTATCTTCTGTTTCTGACTATCAACTTATCATTTCGCCATAGACTTACGAAGTTGGAGAAGCTATTTCCTGCAGCCCTGGTTCCGTAAATAAATAAATAAATCCCATTAATCTTGCCCTTAGGCAATGTTACGTGACAGTTTGAACACTTATGCAGCTTGAATCAGCTGAAACTCCCTCGGTTAAATCATCACTGTGTTAGAAATGATCTGTCTCATTGATAAAAAGTCGAGGGTACAAGCCTGTGTACATAAAGTAAGAAACATCCAATCACCAAGTTGAGAATTCTGGGTCAATTTTGGAGGAATTAAGCAACTATGGCAACGTCTTTTATTCCAAAATTTAACATGTAAGCAGTTTGACTCCGCTATCGCCCTGATTTGAGCCTCTGTCTGGCTTCTTCTCCATGGCAACGCTGGCCAAGGCTCATTGGGTTTGTGACTTATTGCGATGGCAATAACCCGTAACATCATTAAATGATCAAGGAGGTTCTTGTGTAAAAACCTCGAAATGTGAGTTTACAGTGGTGAGAGATTACGTCCACAGAGATAACTGTTCTGTTTGATTCAGATGATGTATGTTACTGCTACATCTACCACCACCGGCTTCTAATTTCTTCTCCATTGAGTTGAATGATCAACTGCTGGCTAATGTTGTGCACCATCCCTCTTACATATGTTCTCATACAACATTGGTGACAACATTGGTGGGTAACAAGCAGGTGGTGATCTTTGCGATACGATAAAGAACAGAGAGTTTGCATGTTAAAGAAGTGACCTCTGCTCAGTCCTAACTCTTTTCAAGTGTCTGTTTATCTAGTTTGGTTGCGATGCATTCAGTTAATTAATCGCGTATAGAAGATTTGTAATGCCAGAAGTCACATGTCTTTCTCTTTCAGAGACTCTCTCGCGGTCGGCCTGTGTTATCACAGGTGGGTCTGCACGAGCTGCGACTCTGGCTGACGCTCTCCAGAAGGCGGTTGGAGCTCTTGACGTGGTAAGAGTGTGTCTGTCAAAGCTGATTAACATGTTGGTTATGTTGATGACAGCGTTGCTGAAGATCCCCATGAGTTTACCGTTGTTATTTTCCTCTATCTCCTCGTCTCTGCACCTCCTCCTGTTACCCCATAAACTCAGTGTGAGCTCCACTTGGGTGGCCCGCTGGTGAGACTTGCCATCTGCGGTCAAACCTCTAATGGAAGCTGTCTGGGACATCCACTCTCTGCAACTTTCCTCCTCCTCATTCTCTCCCTCCATCCCCGACCTCCACCTCTCACTCCCCTGCGTGCAGGAGAGCAGATGGCAGTCATATTTCCTATATTGTGGGAGTTTGCCTGATTAATTGAGTGTTTGGTGATGAGTTCTTACCTCCTCCACCTCCTCCTCCTCATCCTCCAACCACCCCTGCATTGTCAGACTTGACACGCTCTCAGTTTCCAGTACAGTTCATATCATTCCCTTTCACTCTTAATCTTTTTTTGGGCACATCAAATTCCCGTGTTGCAATGATCCTCCGTTGAATTGTTCCGAATAGACAATGGAAAACTGTTTCCATATGCAAAACAGTGCAGAGTGGCAGTTTGAGATATTCAGTCAGACAGCACAGAAATGTGAAATGCTCTCTTTTTACCTCAACAACTGTTGGGTTTCCCTTGAGCAAGCCACATAACCACTTTAAAAAGAAGTAAGGAGAATGGATGTGAAAGAAATAAGCTTTGGGAGAGCTTTTGTGCAAAACTGTGTTTACAGGAAAAAGTGATGATCAGCATCTACTGACAAGTTACAATCAATGCCAAATCAGCCTATGTATACATTGTAAATCTGGCTTGGAGACAAATAAATTAACCCTACAGTAAAGGTGTGTGGCTGCAAGAGGGGTGTGTTGTGTCACCTGTAGGGAAAAGCTCATTCAGCTGAGTGGGGGTGGACATAATAATGTGGATCCTGCTCAGTTTTAATTAAATGAAAATGAGGCCAGGGTTGTCTGGATCCAGAACGGTGGGGAAGTGGATTAAGCTGAAAGAGTTGTATGTAGCTTCTGTTTCCTTTCGAACGTTTGGACGGTGTAATTCTCACTAGGGACACGGAGACATGAACCCCTCACTTTTCAAAATCCTCCCATCTTTGACAGTTTGAGCTTGTTTCTCTAAAATCTCTCTAAAGTGTCTCCTGTTAATGTCTAGTGGCTTTAACATTCAGAGGACAGAACAGAAGAGTTGTTAAAAATATATATTTGGCTGACAAATTAGCCACACATGGCTTCACGTACAGAACCGTGTTTCCCAGATCACGCTTATGTATGTATATATTCCCTGGGTGAAGCTGAAGGAGGCGTCAGAGCAAGTCGCATTACGTGTTTCCATGTTCTACCGTGATCCAAACATCCTCTTTTAAACTCGCTCCAAGTCCTTCATCAGCCGGTGTCAAATGGCGGATCTTGCTGTCCGGCCGTGGACCGGGCCCCAGGGACGGACCGGGGTCGGGGTCGGTCTCTTTGGATCGGCTGATTGGAGCCATTCCCGTTGGTGCTCAGGTGGCTGGCGGGTCTTTGTTTTTCTTTGTGCGCGTGTTCGGAACCAGATACATCCTTTTCTTCAGGGGCTTTGGGAGGGAGGATGACTGGAGGAGGAGGGGGATGAAAGGCGAGTGGAAGAAGAGGAAGATGAAGAATGACCTTTGTCTCAGTGCCATTACGTGAATCTAATACAGGGATAAGCGAGGTTTGGACGCCCAAGCTCAGCTGAAAACTGACAGGTGTGTGTGTGTGTGTGTGTGTGTGTGTGTGTGTGTGTGCAGGTGGAGGACTTGGCAGCATGTGTGAGTAAGAGGAAGACAGTAAAGAATGTGATTAAGGGATTTTCTCAGCAGGAGATCAGTTGATGTAAAATTTATGAATCTCCTGAAAACATCACATTCCAGGAGGAAGCAGTGTTTTTTTAACCTTTATTTACTCGGGGAGGTTTTTACAGGAACATCCTGTTCACAGTCACGCAGTTCAACACATGCAGACCTGAAGGCTGCCCAGTACAACCATTTATCTTCACTAGCACAGCTGGAGGTTAAGGGTCTTGCTCCAGGGTACCTCAGTGGTAAACATTTTAAAATAATAGTATGGTTATCTTGGACAAAAGTATCACAATGTTCTCTTAATAAATATGTACACTATGGATCTAAAAATGCACAAATCGCAAACACACAAATTGTGAAACAGGACAGAAGATGTCAAATGCACTTTGAACAAAAGACGTTCAGCAAATATAATGTGCAATGAAGCTTAAAGAAGGTTTCTACATAATGTCATCACCACATGTTAAGCATCACTGTGTCTCTTCACACGACAAATAAATGTTTGGAAAAAGGAGATGTAGAAAAGAGATATCATAAATATAATACTCAGATAAACCAGCCTAACTTTATACCAGTTCCTCCAAGTTGAACCAGTTTCTTAGGTCTGTCACTAATTCAGAATTATGAGCCATCAGTTATTTAGACATTTGGCTTAAGTGAATTTGGATCAAAGGCTAAAAGCAGACGAGTGGATGTTTTATGGACACCTAAGCACATAAACGGGGAAAAAGTATTTCATTAAAAGAGAAGGCCAAATCACCTCCTCTGTATTCTCTCTTATATCTTGATGTATGATGATCTTCTCACATCCAGCCAAGATCAAAGATGCTCCTCTGACTCATGTATCAACTTAGTGAAGGTCTTTAATGATTAACCTCAACATATAAGAGGATATGTCATTCAGACAGAGAGCACGGAGTATTGTTGAACAAACACCACGCCAGGATAAGAGTCAGCCACTGATTAAGTAATGAGGTGTCTGTTGTGCGTTCAGAGTATGGACCTTTACTTTTAAATGTGGTACATTCACGGCCGTTACGTTTACATCAGCAATAACTGGCTGTAGCTGCTGAGTAGTTAGTTTCCTATCTTGATGAATCAAATATTAAATACAGGAAATACATCAGTGAAAGAATTTCCTCATCAGGTTTGAATCTGGGCCGTGATCCGTCTCCGTCTCCGTCTTCTTCTTCTTCTTCTTCTTCTTCTTCTTCTTCTTCTTCTTCTTCTTCTTCTTCTTCTTCTTCTTCTTCTTCTTCTTCTTCTTCTTC